>JASAMW010007663.1:0-22454 GCA_030247985.1 Epsilonema sp. ZAB3_2
GAACTTGACGCTGGCTGGAGGGACACTGTGGACGTGCGGTGACATTAGTGACATGATTTGCGCGCGTCATGTGTTTGAAATGGTTATGACGTGACTACGTGAACGTGAAAGGCGAACGTGAGTAAGTATTTTGGAGTTTCGCCTTTGTCTTGGAGCTACGATTAGCTTGAAGAATGTTGTTTGAATTTTGAAGAATCTTGAACATATTTGAAGATTTTTGAAGTTTTATCATCAATCATTGCCGGATATTCTCAGGCGGATCGTTTTTTTCCCGTTGGACAGTGAAGAAGAATGTCGAACGATTCTTTTGTGGTATCCGCGGAGAATGACGCGGATAAGCAGCGCTGGGTCCTGCTGCCTGTCACGACGGAGGCTGGAGAGAAGGTGGAGACAGCTGGTCTTTCTCGCGCGCCATCCTCGGCCGATTTTGCTGCGCTTGCCACTGCCCTGAAGCTGAAATTGCGCAATGGTCAGTCAATTTCCAGTTCCACCAGGCCTACCACCTTTCTGTCGGTTTTTTGGGATAAGGTTGCAGCTTCGCAGTGCCTCAAAGAGTTTTTTGGGCTTAGTTCTGATGTAGCTCGCGCTCAGGTTGAGGAAGCTGTTCCGTCGCCGCGCTTTGCTTTTTCGTTGGACACAGAACAGCCTTTGTCGTACGCGCGTTCGCTTGTTTTTTTGGCAAAGCCAGTGGCGAATGATTTAGGGGAAGAGTTTTTGTTATCCCCCTTTTTGTCTAACGACCGGCTGACGCACCCCGTATGCGCGGATAAACTCGCGGCGAAGAAAATGTATGATTTGGCGTTCGTTTCGCGTTCACACTCGAGCACCCCTCACCGTCGACCCGCTGGCAATGGCGTAGCCACGCCAAAGGGGGATGCGCAACCCCCAGGCCAGCTCGATGTTGCGCAACCGGCGCCGTCCACACCTTCAAACGACCTACAGCTCATTCTCGGCCACCTGCAAACGATCAAGGAGAATCAAGAAGAGATGAAGAACAGCCAGATACAAGCCAGTGCGGAATTGCGTTCACTCAAAGTGAAGACGACAGAAGAGTTCGATGGAGTGAAGACCCAGTTTCAAGTGGTGAAGGGCACCATAGATGTTGTTGATGCTAAGGTGGCCTCAATGGGCGACAATGTGGATGCCCTCAGTGCTAAGGTGAAGGAGTTGGAGGGGAAGGTTGGTGCCTTGGAGGAGGGAGACAAGCACACCTCATCCACAGGAAGACCAGCAGGTACAGTACCGATCACAAACATTCCATCTACAGTTACGCTCTCTTCCCCCATCCCATGCACATCCAAAGGAGAGACGGCAGGTACCGAGTTGAGCACAGGTGTGTCTGATGAGCTTGCGAAGGCAGTCATGGCACATTTGTCTGTCATCAAGAATCCGGCAGCTCAGAAGATGTCACTGGTGAAGCAGGTTCTATCCCACGACCCCGATTTCAAGCTGGAGCATTTGATCCCCATGCGTCCAGGAGTGAAGCCGTCAGTGCGTCTCTTCCAATCTGGTGATGTGGAGCTGAGGCAGGAAGGTGGCCAAGAATTTGGGCGAAATTTTCACTCGCTGTATGCAGCATTGGAGAATTATTTTGCCATCCTGCATGAGGGAAAGAAGTTGCAGAGGGAGGAAGGGGACGATTTCTTGGAGATGGTGCGTGTGCTGCATCATGACTCCGGTGTGCAGGTGCCTTCCCTTCACTTGCTATTCCTGCAACACCGCGCAGAGCGAATTCGGTCTGGCGATTTCCACTATTCTCAAGTGTCTCCTCTGTTGATCCACCATGCAACCCATGCCAAGCACCAGCAGGTGGATCGTCGCCAGCAACTGCAGAACCGTGATCAGCGCTCCAGTTCCAGCAATACAGGCTTCTCAAGGGGTGAGAGAAAGTGTTTTCGATGTGACCAGCCTGGACATGTGGTTCGCGCCTGCCCCCTTCCCCCTGCAAAGCCCTTTCCAGCAGGCCCCAGCAAGGGGGGGCAGTCAGCCAGCCAGTAACTCTAATACCTCCCTTGCGCAGAAGCGGTCTTGTGCAACTGGTGCTGCTGCACCATTGGATCCTTTGGATTCAGCTGCACAGTGTAGTTCTAGTCAGGTCACACTTCGTTCTGCCCCAACAGCTCCACCACTGAAGGTGCATGCTCCTTCCACAGTCCATCCAATGTTTTGTCAGAATGCATTGGATGGGGCAGTCCTTTCAGTGACACACCCTTTGAACCTTACTGCATTTGAGAAAGCTTTGGAAGGATGGCCAGATGAAGCAGCAGCAGAGTTCATCTTGCGCTCAATCAGGGAGGGTGCTGATATTGGAACAGGAGTGGCTGCTCCCAGTGCAGTTCCGGCACAATGTTCCAATGCAATATCAGCTAAGAGAGACACGGTTCGACTGCAAGCAGTGGTGATGGCAGATGTCGCAGCTGGTTCCAAGCTTGGACCTTTCGGCAAACCACCATTGGCAGATTTTGTTTGCTCACCTCTAGCTGTGATCCCAAAGAAGCCTGCTGCACCTGGGCTACCTGAAAGAATTCGTGTCATACACAACCTGTCAGCGCCAGCAGGTGGCTCCATCAACGAGCTTATACCAGATGAAGCAGCATCAGTCGAGTACAAGAAGTTTGATACAGCAGTGGATATGGTGCGTGCATGTGGTAAGGGCGCCTACATGGCAAAGATCGACTTCCGTGATGCATACAAGCACATCATTGTCCGGCCAGACCAGTGGCATCTCCTGGGCCTGCACATTGATGTACCGCTTGGCCGAGAATATTATTTCGATGCAACGCTTCCTTTTGGGTTGCGTAGTTCGTGCGCGATTTTCCAGGCTTTTTCAAATATTTTTCGTGACATTTGTAAGGCGCGCGGGGTGAAGTACATGTACAACTACTTGGATGACTTCTTCTTGGTCAGTCAGACCAAAGAGGGCTGTGAACAAGCCCTGGAAGTCGCAAAAACAGCCGCATCTGATCTTGGATTTCGTCTACAAGATGAGAAGCAGGAGGGGCCAACTACTTGCCTTACACTGCTTGGCATCGAAATCGACTCGGTGGAGCAACAACTTCGCATTGATCCCAAGCGCTTGTCGGACACGCTGGAAATGTTGGAGGAGTGGGCAAAGCGTGGTTCGGCATCAATCCGCGAGATCTGCTCTGTGCTGGGCAAGTTACATTTCATCTGTCTGGTTTGCCAACCTGGTCGAGCCTTTCTGCGCAGGATGATCGACTTGACTAAGGATCGGTCTGATTATGATTCAGTGGTCAATTTGGATGTGGGATTCCAGGAGGACATCCGGTGGTGGAGACTCTTTTTGCCTCAGTGGAATGGAACATCCATCATACCAGAGCGAAACTGGACTGTGGATGCAGACCTGTGCTTGTTCACTGATGCCTCAACAGCAGCTTGCGGTGCATTCTATGAGGGTCAGTGGCTGTACGCCGCTTTCGAAGGGTGGTTCTACAAGCAATCAATCCCCTTTAAAGAATTATTCGCTGTGGTGGTAGCTGTGGCCACATGGGGGAGCCAGTGGAAGGGAAAGAAGATCAAGTTCCATGTGGATTCCATGACCGCTGTGAATGTGCTGGGCTCCTATCGTTCACGTTCACCAGCGATGGCAGCATTACTCCGCCTACTCTTCTTCTTGTGTGCATCCTTTGACTGCCAAGTGGCAGCATTCCACATCGATGGTGTGCGGAATGAGGTGGCTGACGCAATTAGCCGAGCTCAATGGGACCGCCTGTTCTCACTTGTCCCTGCTGCCTCTCCTACCCCCACCCCCACTCCAGCAGTATTTGAGTCGGTCTTTTTTAGCGAACTTACGTCAAGGCCATCTCAGCTCAATCGTGGAAATGCTGGTGTTCAATTCCCTGTCAGCATCAACCAAGAGCACTTACCGGTCTGCCTGGCTCAAGTACGAGAAGCTAATGCAGGAGCTCCAGCGCCATCCCAGGCCCGTATCATCGAAGGAGTTTCTGCAGAACCTCCTGCTGTTCCTAGCGTCTCTGTTCCAACAAAAACTCGCAGCACAAACAGCAGCCACCTACATCTCAGGCGTGCGGAAGACCGCTATGGTCGAGCTGACCACAATAGAGTCGCGTACTCTAGCAGCGGCTATCAAAGGTTTCGATCGTACAACGGCAGTAAGCATTCAGCGAAAGCTGCCTATCACCACCGATATTCTAGCGCGGCTCGAGCAGGGGGGAATTCCAGGGCGTCTCAGCGAGAGGGTGGTTTGGGCGGTGGTTGTGGTCGGAGTGTATGGGTTGCTGCGGCTGGGCGAACTGGTGCCCAAGGCAGAGAATGCATTCGAGCCACGCCGGCACCCAACACTCAGGGACATCACATTCGGGGAGGGAATCGCGGGGTTGCGCCTGAAAGTGACCAAAACCGACCAAGCGGGCAAAATATGCCCTACAGTTATGCTGAAGTGTGTATGCGGAACATCGGCCCCTTGCCCCGTGTGCCTGCTAAAGCAGGTGGCATGCACGCAATGCCAGAGGGGTGTTCCAGCAGAGGGCCCGCTGTTCCAGTGCGGCAATGGCAAAATTCTCGTGCGGAAGACAGTCATCAGCCAGTTGAAGCAGTGGCTAGAGGCGCTGGGATGCGACGCCAGGGGTTACTCGGGGCATTCCCTGCGGAGAGGAGGAGCGACATCAGCTATGATGGCAGGGCTGACAGCGGACGAGATCAAAAAACTGGGAAGATGGACATCGGACATCTACCTGCTATACGAAGCGCCCCCGCAGCCCCACATGGCCGAGCTGGCAGGACGACTGGCGACTGTGGCCTCACCATCTTACAGCGTCCAGGTTGCGAGCACCTCCGATGGGACTACAGGTTGAAGCAGTGGCAGCGCGTGTGCTAGGTCAAGACATGTTGGTTTGGGCGCGTTTGACCTTGTTGTTTTGCATACTGTGTGTATGTGTATGTCGTTGGCATAGTAAAATCTTACCGCTCCAGTGACTAGTCATTATACAGGTTTAATGGCTATGCACATTAAGCCAGTATAGTGAACTTGACGCTGGCTGGAGGGACACTGTGGACGTGCGGTGACATTAGTGACATGATTTGCGCGCGTCATGTGTTTGAAATGGTTATGACGTGACTACGTGAACGTGAAAGGCGAACGTGAGTAAGTATTTTGGAGTTTCGCCTTTGTCTTGGAGCTACGATTAGCTTGAAGAATGTTGTTTGAATTTTGAACCCACCCACCCACACCTAATTTGTGGAATATTGTGTACGTATGTTATGTGTATGTAGGTAAGGTATGTGTGTTGTATCGTGTTGTATACTGTGTTTTCTTTGGACTTTGTGTTGGCGCGTTTGACCTTGTTGTTTTGCATACTGTGTGTATGTGTATGTCGTTGGCATAGTAAAATCTTACCGCTCCAGTGACTAGTCATTATACAGGTTTAATGGCTATGCACATTAAAGCAACTTGTTTAGGACTCCACGAAAAATTGCTATTCCCAAGGTTGGCAACACTTTATTTTACTAAAGAAAAAGAAATGAAAGAAAAGAAAACCTCTTAATAAGTTATTATATTTTATTTTGCTCCTGTCCTCATTTGTTTGAGCAATAAAATGCAAACTTTTTACTTTTTCAGATTATTCTCTGTTTCTGTACAAGACGAAGAAGAAACCCAAGCAAGTTCAAGATCTCAATTGGTTGGCGCACAGCACAACTGTCGCCTGTAGCGGGCTTGTATTCTCGATTGCAAGAATGGCGCCTATTCGGAGCATAGTGTTCCTTGATTTGGAGACCACAGGGCTCTTCTTGGGTGGCAACAATCCTCAACCGCGAATCACGGAGCTCGCTTGTATCTGTTGTACGGTGGAGGACTATCGTCAAGCCTTGGCCAGTGGGGGCAATCCGGCCAGGATTCGATGTCTGAAGAAGCTGGCGTTTCAAGCCAACCCCGAAATGACTACCAACACCGGATGGGACATATTCAGTCAAAACATTTCTGGTCAGCTATAAAATTACTTACACCATGTAGTAGACTGTAGACTCTACGTACGTACAGTACGTGGATAAGTCAAGATAAGCATCGTACGTACGTGCACTGTGTACAATGTACACATATTACGTGCGTACAAGTACACGACTTGACTTTTTATTATCAGTCCGTTTATTTCTGGTGTATGTACAGCTTCAAAACCTGGATCTCTGATTATAGTAAATAGAAATTGATATCGGCCCAAGCACGTCACAACTGTCCTCATATGAGGACATTGTGAATTCGGTTGGACCGACAGCAAAATCCCATACGAAACATATTCAGCTTTATTCAGAGGTCCATGCATCCGAAACGAACGGGCCGACTCAATCCACACCGGTCCCACCCTCGCATTCAGCCGTTAGGTGTGATGGGTCCCGCAACGAATGCGCCTAAAGGGTACGGTAACGACGAAGCGCGCAGCTTTTTTGTTTCTTCTTTTCTTCGTTTGTTCTTCTGCTCGCTGCGCGCTTCGTCGTTACCGTAATCTTTAGACGCACCCGTTACGGGACCCATCACACCTAACGGCTGAATGCGAGGGTGGGACCGGTGTGGATCAGCGCCTATGGTAGATAGATAAGCTTTTTGCTGCTGGGATGGAATTGGTTCTTGTTGCTCCTACCAACCAGGATGTTGTTGTACAAGTAGGCCTTTTGGTTCTAGTTGCTCGCTCCTACCAACCAGGATGTTGTTGTACAAGTAGGCCTTTTGGTTCTAGTTGCTCGCTCCTACCAACCAGGATGTTGTTGTACAAGTAGGCCTTTTGGTTCTTGTTGCTCCTAGCAACCAGGATGTTGTTGTAGGCCTAACCCCTTCGCTGCTGGAGCACCATCCGACTCTTGTGCAGCAGTGGCCTGTGTTTCTCGCCTTCATCTCCTCCTGTCCCCGTCCCACGTGTCTGGTGGCTCACGGCGGCTGTCGCTTCGACTTTCGCCTGCTCAAGGCCGAAATCGCCCGTCTGCAAGTGACAGACCTTCCTCCGGATGTGTACGTGGTGGATTCCTGGGCGCTGCTGGGTCACTTGGAGGAGGGATACGTGGAGCAGGTGACGCAACAGCTCCAAGTCTTCAACGACCGCAGCCACAGCGAGAACGGATGCAGTCCAGAAGCAGCCGCACCCTGCAATGACAACGACTGTGTACTCACTTTCAACAATGCTAACGGTAAGTAACGGCTGTGGCGCACGCATGGGGCTGGACTCCAGGCACACGAACCATATGCGGATCCGGAGAAGAGAGGCCGTGAACTGGTTTACGTACGTACCTGCGCTATTGACCTCAAACGCTTTCCATATGTACGCGGTACTCTAATACGGTACTTGTGTGCAGTGTGATCCAAACGTAGCCTACGACAGTGCGCAAGCCATAATACTTGCCTCAATACAGTACTATTTCGGTCACGTTGCTGCGTGCATGATTGCCTTTTGGTGGAGAAGCATATAAGCGCGTGTTTTCTGTCTAGATCTCGATGCGACAAACAGCAGCAGTGATGGGAATGACAGCAGTGACGAACTGTTCTTCGAAGCTCAGATGCAAGCTCAGGCCGCCAACACCAACAAGAGCACACCAGACCCTCCACCTGCTCGTCCACCTATGCCTGTAAGCTCTCTACTTTACATACATACTCTACGTACCACGTCATGTACATGTACATACAAATGCCTTCCTTGAAAGGAAAGATAGAGATAGTAGGTACAGTAGGTAGGGTGCTCGTGTATCATGACTGTAACATTTATTATCATGATAAAAGAAAGTAAGGTTGAGCACTGACTTTTCTAGAGGAGTGTGGTTCGAGTGAATGGCGTTCTGGTTGACGACGGAAGCCCGTACACTTTCCCTCACACTCCGCAAGCAGCACAAGCTGAGGGAGGAGGCGGAGATGGACCCAGTGTCAGCGCACCTCAGGTACGGCCACAACGTACTGTACGTACGCAGTTCGCAGTGCACACATTCGAATTGCTCGTTTCCTGTAGGCCGGTGGCGTGGCGGGTGCGCAAGACGTGTCGACCTCCGCCAATGAGCAGAGAGGACGGCCGGCGGTGAAGCGTAGGCTGGAGTTCGTCCAATCGTCGGCGCCTCGTCAGCCGGTGATCAATCGCTCGGGTTGGCCGGCTGCCAAGCGTCAACGAGTGGTCGCCTTCGTGTCCGGGGAGGGCAAGTGGCTGGCGAAGATGGGGTCGGGGCGCAAGCTGGCCACGCTCTACAGCAGCCTCTTCGGCGCCGAAATGCCGATTCAGCACGAGGCGGAGGCGGACGCGGCCGCCCTCCTTAACATCTGCCTGCAGTACGGACAGCAGTTTCTCACTGCTCTGCAGGCGAAAGCCGAGCCCTGGCAGACCTACGACTACCGTCAGCACTTGTGGTGAGGCTCCATCTAACCTGAGGTGGGGTGCGTGACATTCACCACTTCACATGAGCATGCTATGCTAGATAAGGGAATGCGCGCCTTTTGAGGGCAATTTTTCGTTGCTGTTTAGAAGAAATTACGATGTACAGTACACACTGCACTTTAAAAAATGTGGGTAGCAGATGGATGAGAAGTTATGGACGCCATATAGACAAACGAAGTGGGACCTAATGTGTGCTACCATTGTAACACGGATTTGTTGAGACAAGAAGGGATTTATTTGTTACTGTCCTTGTTGTTTTTTCGAATATTTTTGAAGGATCATGCAGATGAATGAGAGGATTCAGATGGAGGCTTTGTTGTTGGGATTTATGTTGCAGTTTTCTCGTTGTCATGCTGTGTATGTATGTACGTACATAAAGGTTTATTCTTTTTGGGTGATGTTCCGTATCACTCATGGTAGAAAAGCGAGTAGCATTTTTGAATACCATAATCTCAAAGCAACTCGAAGTTTATTTGTTTTTCTTTCCAAGAATGATGGATTATTTTGGAAGTAGTAGTACGTATGTCACAGCAGTTATTTGTTTGTTTGCTAAGATCAAATGTATGTGTACATAACTGCATAGTCGCATAGAGGAGGGGTATTGTTTTGGGAATTTGTTTGGTATCGTATCTCAGTACTGTATATTCTCCAATTACTATATTGGACGTCTCTCTGTAGGTTATATCGCATGTGTCAGTGTGTTATTTCTTTTTTTTTAGAATTCTTTGGTATGTATCTCACTAATATTTTGTTCGCAATGTTGGATGTACATAGGTAGGCGTATGGGAACTGTGCTGTACATTACTGTTTCGTTTGGAAATATCTCAAGCAGGATAAAGAGACTGCCTCTTTGTGACGAACAGCAATGTGGTGCATTCATTAGTTGAATATGTATGTTTTTAGGCTTTATTGCTTTTCCGAATAGTCGAGTCGAGTTCGTTTATGAGTTAGTCAGGTGGGACATGAGACATGTCGTGATGTGGCAAATGTGACAGCAAAATACTTAGCCAGCATTTAGGCCAATGCTATCAGAGCGAAAATAATGGAATTTGCGAATAAAGGAATTTTGTTGTTTGTCCGGCCTTGCTGTGTTTTCGCCGTTGCTCTTTTGAGCTTGGGATGCTATGCTTCCCATACTTCTTCCCATATATCATTAAGCGATCAATGACCTGTGGTATGTATGTTGTTACTTTCCAGGTCCTTTCTTGGCGGTTTCAATCAGACATTCGTTTCAATCTTCGAGTACCTTTGGTGTGAAGCCGACTAAAACGATGCCCCAGCAAGAGATGAAATGCTTGATATTTCTGGATTTGAAGACCACCGGCCTATGGCAGCCGAGAATCACAGAAGTGGCGTTACTGGTCGTCAGTGTAGCCGAATTCCGAGCTGCTGTAAGGGAGGGCAGGAGCAGCTTACGCACTGGAAGGAAGTTGGTGGTGCAGGTGCACCCAGAAATGGATACGAAGGATGGATGGCATTGGAAGAGTCAGGAAATCACTGGTAAGAGCAGATTGCCGCCCATTGAACCCGTTCCGTGTTGAGTTCCGTCAGTCACCTGTTCTTCTTTTTACGCATCGGGCAATGCAATTTTTATGCTGTGTTCACAGAGATTGCATTCCTCAGTCGTATCTCATTATAAAGTGAAGCTATCCTTATGTTCATGGGCTCGGCGGAGATGTAGCATTCTGTTTGCAGGCCTAAACCCGGGTATTGTCCAAAATTGTCCTCCGCTGTCGGATGTCTGGAGTGGCATCCTCTCCTTCCTGGACGTGTTCTGTCCCAAGCCGGCTTGTCTACTCGCTCACAACGGGTTGCGCTTTGATTTTCGCGTCCTGCGAGATGAGATGCGCCGGTTGGGCTTGGATTCGCTACCTACCGGTTTGTTCGTCGTGGATACGCTGCAGTTTGTGCGAAAGATAGAGGAAGGATGGAGCCGAGAGGTGCAACAGAAACTACGGGTATTCAACGCACAGAAGAAGGCTGAGATACCAGAGATGTCGGAAACGAAGAAAGAAAAAGCTGATTCAGGTTAGTAAGAAATCCTGGCCTCTACAGTTCTAGTCGTAGCAAATGACACATAAGTTTTTAGGCCAAAGGCCGACGCTTGGATTATCCTGGATTTGGTTTACGGAACGCGGTTTTTTTGGCGCTAGTATTCTTCTTTTGCTTTGTTTTAGCCTTGATTATTCATGGCCGTACTCGTAGCAGCAGCAGCAGCAGCTCAGTGGAAGCAGAACCGATAAGGGTCCAAGGAGATGGTCCAAAGCCCGCTCCTTCTACACCCGACCAGAAAGAAGCGATAAAGACGGGACAATCTCCCGCTGATTCTCCGTCAGACACGGATTCCGCTCCTGACAAGAAACCTCTATCTCCCACCTTGCAGCAGCAGGCACCCTCTGACTGCCAGCCTAAGAAAAGGCAGTCCAAGCGCAAACTAGCGCGTTTGTCCCTGGTGAAGCCGCCTCCCGTTCAGGAAAAGGCGAATCCGGCGGTTAGTCCCTTGGATCGCGGTGATTGGTCGCCGGCCAGACGTCGACGCCTTTCGCTGCTGGAATCGACGACCGGGCATTGGCAGATGTCGCCGATGGACAAAAGGCGAAGCTTGCCGGTGCTCTATCAGTCACTCTTCAACAAGGAGCCATCCGTACAGCATGCGGCGGAGGCGGATACCGTGGCGCTTATGCAAGTTTGCTTGCAGTACAGCGAGGAGTTCTTGGTGGGGGTTGAGGAAGATGCGATGCCGTGGGAGCAATTTTGTGGTGCTGGTAGTGGTACGTAAAAGGGGAAGCGAAAGGGTCAAAAAGAAAGGGAAAACTAGTACGAAGAATGCCTAGGAATGTTCGTACAGGAATACTATTTAGTGATCCGTATACTCATGCGGCAAGCTTCGTATCATGGACAAATGGTGCTTCATATCGATCATACGGTCATGTGACACTGCTCCATTATTCTTTTTTGCTCCAATTCACAACTTGTGCTTTGTTGTTATTGGGTGCGCTATAGCACTGTTGTTTCGTTTATGGACTTGAGTCTTGTTTTCATTGTAACATGATCTCTGTTGTGCAGTTGTACGAGTACCTTCCCATCTTGTTTTCGAGCGAGTTGTAAAGTGTTTTTTGCGGCGTGTTGGCTAAAATGTTGGAAAGATCGAGGCTGTGGATCCTCGTTGTTCATGCTTTGTTTCTATTGGATGTGAATGAAGTTGTGTTCTCATTTCAGCTGTGCTTTCTCAGCTAAATGGGAAGATAGTAGCAGAGTAGCATTTTGATGTCGACCGCTTCGTCGCCCAGTGCTGGTGATTTGGCGGCCAAGTATCAGAAGTTGGCTGCCGAATATTCCAAGGTATGTGCTACGCAGTACGTATGTACTCTTGCTATGGTGGCCGCTGTGATGTGTTCCGTACGTATGGCAAAAGCATTCGGTGACAACTTCATTCAAAACTGCTCGGAGATTTCCCGTTTGCTTCGGTCCCCTTCTGGGCCTGACTATTGTCATACGTTTCATTACGTACCTACCTATACGTTCAGTACGAATATGAGTGCGGAAGTACGGTCGACGTGGGCGCAGGTTGATAATGGTTGTTTGGTGATGTTGTTTAGCTTCGATCTCACTTGCCTGTACTGCGAAAAGCTGTGAAAGAGGAGCAGGAGAAAAATGCAGATCTTTCAGTAAGCAATACGCTTCGACTGCCCTATTTAGTAGGCTAGTACTATGCGTACACGTCGTGAAATCGAAATCTATGTTGCTTTTCTTTCATTACGATGGTTATGCGTGCGTGTCTCTTGTGTACAGGAGGATGCTCAGTCGAAGTCTGTATGCATCCGTCGTATGGAAGCGGAGGTTGAAAGTCTGGTCTTTCGCAATGAGCAGCTGACCAGACGAGTGGAGTTCTTGCAGGAGAAGTTGCAGGAAGTCGCCTTGCATCCGAAGCAGGCCAAATCCAAACGCCAAACTGTATATACGTTATGTACATACGCACAATGCATGCAGGCAGATGTACAGTGATGTAGAACTCTTTTGTCTTGTTCAATATTCATGTCTTTCATTGGATGCTATGCTTGCTTATCACCTGTGTTTTGTTGGCGTTGCAGGACAAGGCCACGCTATCTGTGCCTCGTAGTCAATCGTCGTACGTTGTCAGCTCTGATGGATCCAGTTCATCTGCTGCTGACGCGGACAACAACGTGCTACAGGAAGAGCTGAATAATAAGCTGGTGGAAAATGCGCAACTGCATACGAAGGTACGTGCACTGCACGACACATATGTACTGTAATGCCGCCGTATTTATGGTTCATTAGGCTTGCTTTTATTTGCGGTAGCGTTGTTTTATTCGGCATAGTGCGTCTGTGCTGACAGCTAATGGTCTGTCAACGGTTTATATAGTGGAAATCTGTATTTGGTGGATATGTTGTAGATTTTTGAGCTGGAAAAAGTGCAGGAATCGGAGCTGCACGGTATGAAGGAGAAGATGCGGATTTTGGAGGAAGACAACGCATCTCTGCATCGGGAGTTGGCCAGCACGAAGAACCAACAACAGACAGCTCTGGTTCAGATGCAAACAGAGAAGACACAGCTGCAACAGAGCATGGAAGCGATGAAGGAAGAGTTGGCCCTGTGGTAAAGATTACTTCGAAGGCCACAAGGACACCCTACTACCCCGTGCATGAGTGTGGGTGTTGTACTGCGCACGATGTGCTTGTGGAGTGGCGTTGGAGATTGTATGTTTCAGCAAGAGCAATTACGACGAAGTGTGCAAGCATAAGACGTCCACAAGCGCCACCCAAGCGCAGTCACTAAAATCTCCGGCTGCTATTCTCAACTGTAGCAGTAATGCAGCAAAGAATCCGTTCGAAGACGACGTCGCTGCCTCGACAACTTCGAATCAGTCAGGTACGTACTACTATGTGTGTACGTACAGTATGCGTCAGTCGATAATGCATTGAACCAACCTCGGTAGGGAAAACGAGGAAGGTTTCAGACACGTCCACTCCTTCCTCCCTGTCCAGAACTCTGCCGCGTTCTCAGAGTTCTTTTATGGCGGAGAGAGAAACGCAGGAAAACAGACGAGAACTGTACAAAGCGCTGAAACGAAGCTCCTCGCAGCTGATCACTGGACTGCAGAGTCTCTTCTCATACATGGAACAGAGAACGAGGCTCTATCCCAAGGACCACACGATGGAAAATATCAGTCCCACTTCACAAAAGGTAGTACATATGTAGATATGTATTCGCGCCTTTGCTGCGCCGTTTTATCTTTGTCTGATGTGTGTGTTGGAAAGTAAGGTACTGTAAGAATATCCGATGTACTCGATTTGACTGGCTATTTGCAGCTTTCGAAAGCTCTGAAGGGCACTGACCGACTGCTGGAACCGTTGTCGGCTTTATCGGGTGAACTTTGTGATGCTTGCAGATCTGACAGAAAGACTGACATGGTACTCTTGTCTTTATGTACATGAAAGCATGCTTCTTTCGTACATACGTAGCCGCTAGATTTCTACGTAATGTGAGTAACGTGTTGTAGAAAGTAAAGATGGACACACTTTATAAGGCTGTTGGGAAGCTATTGTCATTTGTGGACCAAGAAATTGTTCCAGTCTTTACTAAAAGGTACTTGGCGTAGTAGTGTCATCCTCCAACTACTGCAAAACCTGCCTTCCATGCTCAGATGTGTTATGTACAGTACGGTATTTTCACAACAAGCGCTAGCATTGTACATGCTTTGTCTGCAGTGTGGAAGATGAGTGCAATGTGTCCTGGTGCAACAGTCGATTGTCAGCTGCTAACGAGGCCTGGCAGGAGCGATTCCTCAGTTTCCTCACTGCTCTTCGTCGCCTTCAGGAGCTGTTGGTTAGGAACGAAGAAGGAGAAGAAGCTGTGCAATCGCCTGCTCCTCAAGAGAAACTTTCTTCCATTCTCGAGGCTGTGGATGCTTTTGCGCAGAGTGCTAATGGTACATACGAACGTGTGAGCGCATACCAATTTCTTTGAACGTACAGTGTAATGTTAGGTCTTGTACTCGGGAGAAACCGGACGAATGTACTGTATTTCGGACACCTTACTGGCTTCGACACCTATTGAATTTACATAATCAATTCCAGAGCCGTATCGAACCCTCACTTTTACCCCATACTGCATGCTACCCCATACTGTTGTGTTCATGTTTATGTGCCTGTGATGTACCTACGTAACGTATGCAGTGTTGTTGTGAACTTTCAGATGTATATGACGGGTTCAGTAGGAAGTTGACGACTGAGCATCAACTGCCGACGGCGACCAAACGCCTGAAGACCAGCAACGAGTGTCTCCTGACCAGCCTGAGTACGGTGAAAAAGTCGGCGGCCATGATGGCGGAGTCCTGTCGCATGCACAAGGATGGCCTCCTGCATTCCATCACTTTGTTGAAGTCGTCTTCTCTCGACGAATCTACAGGTGCTGATGAGCCTTCCACGTCTCTTCAGGACGGAGATGTAAGGACCACGATAAGTTTGCTTGCACAAATGAGCTAGCAAAGGCGAGAATACATAATTTTTATGGCGTCCGTCGTATGCTAAAACATTATACAGGGTGTCTCACGTAGACCTACCTAAAGACTCAGCCTTATAACTTCCGTATTACAGTTGATATCAAGCTGAAATTTTGTCTGAAGAAACCGAAGAAAATACCATACTTTGTGGCAAAATTTGAGCCAGATAGGTCAAGTAGGGATGAAATTACGAGCTTGTAAAGTTCCGACCACTTTTTCAACATTTTGAAATCAGTACTGCCACTATTGACCTCGACAGACCCTTGAAGGCTGTTATGGGCGGTAAATCGCCTATCCTTTGTGTTCTGGACTGTGGTGATGTTCAGCCATTGTTGTTCCACCATATTGCCATGTTGGATAAGCTGCTTGACCATGCTGAGCAGAAGATTAAAATCTCAAAACCATGCTCAGTGCGGAAAATGATAAAAACAGGGTCCAAAATTTCTAAGCCTGTAATTTCGTTCGCTGTAGACCTCTCTGGCTCAAATTTTGCCACAAAGGATGGTATTTTCTTTGGTTTCTTGGGACAAAATTTCAGCTTGATATCTAATGTAATACGGAAGTTATAAGGCTGAGTCGTTAGGTAGGTCTACGTGAGACACCCTGTA
Source organism: Epsilonema sp. ZAB3_2 (assembly GCA_030247985.1). Classification (NCBI taxonomy): domain Eukaryota; kingdom Metazoa; phylum Nematoda; class Chromadorea; order Desmodorida; family Epsilonematidae; genus Epsilonema; species Epsilonema sp. ZAB3_2. The sequence goes on from JASAMW010007663.1 coordinate 15,514, forward strand.
TATGTGCGTAAGGTACAGACGTGTACAGTGTTCACAGTAGTGCATGCATATCGTACAACGTACTGTACGTACACGTACTAACTAGGCATCCCTGGCTTCTGATTCCATCAAGAGAACTCCTTTGTCGTCTGGCCTTGGTGACGAACGGCAACAGGCCTCAACACTCGACTTTGACGAGCTGAGCTGTATGAAGGATGAGGTGGGTAAGCTGAGAAAGTTGGTGCCACATCACGTAGCATATTGTTAGCGCATGCCAGTTAAGAGTTCACTTTTGTTCGACAAGTTTTTTCGCTTAAGGTATCAAAGCTGCGTCGCCGGTTAGCGGAGTTGGAATTGGAAAAGGAGCAATGGACGGTGGAGATGGAATTGTTGAAAATGAAACAGCAGCAACAGCGTACTGTCAGAGCTGAACCCTTGTATGAGGAGGAGGAAGGAGAAGACAAGGAGAGCGAGGAACGCAATGCTGAGAGCCGTTTGGTCCAAGAACACTACGACGGCCGCTTGGCGGAACTGCTATTGCATTGTCATAGCGTGGAAGGGAAGGCGACTTATTTTCAACAAGAGGTAGTGTTGGCCGTAGACGACACAACTGTACGACGTGCTGCCACCCTCCCGACTACCTGAGCTGCAGTTTGTTCCGAGCATTTCGCATTTACGCTCTGAAATAAATACAGTTGGTTCAGTTAGTCGGGGAAAGCTAGGTGCCGCAAAACGCCGTACTATGGGGAGCTTCATAAAGTACGTCACGCAAAAATACTGTAAAGGTCGGCGGTGTATAGCCCGATACTGTGTATTGCCCGATCCCGTATATAGCCCGCCCAATTTGGCTTATTGCACTTTTGGCTCGTATATTGCCCGATATCGGGCAATGCAAAGAACTGCGTTCACAAGGCCTTATTTACCCCATTGCGAGCCAGAAAACCACGGAATGTGTGGTCCGTGAAGCTGAGAATAGGTTGACAATGGAATGCAACATTATTAGCAGTTTTATCATTGCTGTTGGAATCTGGGATCGGTCTGGCATGTGAGCACAGCAAGTGAAAATACCGATTACTGCCTCGCAAGGCAGCTTTGAGAACGATCAGTATTCAAAAGCGGGTCTACCAATCAGTGCGTGATAACTTTCAGGGTTAAAATTGGAGCAAAATGAGCAGACGGTAAAAAGTCCCTTGTGTAGCCCGAGCTTTTGTATTGCCCGATCCCGTGTATAGCCCGCCCAAATTGGCTGATCTTGTTTGTATTGCCCTGCAGGGCTATACACCGACCTTTACAGTAGGGGGTTGGGAAAAATATGACGTTAGCCGTTAGCGTGACGATGTGTCATTCTATGTACTATAAGCATTAGCATACTAGGGGGTAATGGCCAAAAAAGCGTGACGGGGAGGGGGGGGGCTACGGATGAATTTTTGCGTGACGAACTTTATGAAGCTCCCCTATCGTGTAAGGCCAATACGTACTGTTATGCACATATTCTTGATCTGGGCAGAAGGTGGGTGGCATTGATGAAGAGAAGGACGGTGGTGGGAGTTAGCTTGTGTGTTGCTTCTTGCAGTGTTGTCAGCTTTTGCGACTGATGGATCTAGCCCGACAACAGAGGGACGAAGCGAAAGGCGATTTGACGTTCGCCTCTGCAGAAATTACTCGCTTGACGGTACGCATGTGTATGCTTTGCTCACCGTGTGCTCCAAATTCTTCCGCGTCTTTGTCTGTGTACACAAACAGTATATGAGAAGGTCCACGAAAGAGCGGGGCAAAGGCTGAAACCGGCTGATCTCCGATTTCAACGAAACCTAGCTCATTCGAAAGCGCGTCAAAAGTTATGTAAAACGCGACAATTCCGACCCTTCTGCGCTTAACCGTTAGCGAGATATGGCCGCTCAAAGATTCGCCAACTTGAGTGACACTTTTGTCCAACTCAAGTTTGGACCTTTCGCGCATAAACGGCCATATCTCGGCAACCAATAGGGGTATTCGCATGCGCTTTTTTTTGTTCAACTCCCCATTCTTCGCGGAATGATATACTTTTCGAACGAAATTTTTAACCCCTACCGTAATCGAGATATTGAGACAAATGTGGTGTCAGTTTTTTGAAAATTGGCAACTTTAGGGCCTAACTTTGACTGAAGATTGCCAAGCTCGGCAACGGTGTACAGAGACGGCACCTAGCTCATTGAATAGCTCAACTCTTGCTCTTTCGAATGGTATATGCCATGTCCATTCCGCTGAAGAAAAGTTTTGAATTACTGTTACATTACTGTTTTTGAATTACAGGCTGTTTTTTGCCGAATGTGCGATTTGAAGGTTTAAGACGGCATTTAAGCGTATTAACGATGCGATTTTTGAAATCTACATCAAATTCTACACCAGGTAGGTTCTTTGGTTTTTTCAAGTTTCCACCAAAAATTTATTACAACAACAAATAGACATTGAAAGGTGGGCAGTTTTGGCGAACTTTTGAGTTCCTTCTGAGTTCAGGGTACCTGTCATTTTGGTGAACTTTTGCAGTACTGAGTGCAACACTTTGTCTATTTTGGCCTATTTTGCTTTCAGATAGGCCAAAATCAAAGAACCTACCTTGTGTAGAATTTGATGTAGATTTCAAAAATCACATCTTTAAAACGCTTAAATGCCGTCTTAAACCTTCAAATCGCACATTCGGCAAAAACAGCCTGTAATTCAAAATTTTTCTTCAGCGGAATGGACATGGCATATACCATTCGAAAGAGCAAGAGTTGAGCTATTTAACGAGCTAGGTGCCGTCTCTGTACACTGTTGCCGAGCTTGGCAATCTTCGGTCAAAGTTGGGCCCTCACGCTGCCAATTTTCAAAAAATCGACACCACGTTTGTCTCAATATCTCGATTACAGTAGGGGTTAAAAATTTCCTTTGAAACGTATATAATTTTGCGAAGAATGGGGAATTGAACAAAAAAAACCGCACGCGAATATCCCTAGTGGTTACCGAGATATGGCCGTTTATGCGAGAAAGGCCTGAAAATTCAGTGGTAAGAAAGTGTCACTAAAGTTGGCCAAACTTGAGCGGCCGTAACTCGCTAACGGTTAAGCGCAGAAGGGTCGGAATTGTCGCATCTTACATAATTTTTTACGCGCTTTCAAATGAGCTAGGTTTCGTCGAAATCGGAGATCACCCGGTTTCAGGTCCCCATACTGGGCTGCCCCGCTTTTTCGTGGACCTTTTCATATATTTCCATAATGTACGTAGAAAACAGAACTGTACTGTACTCATGGGTCCGTGATTGTGGTGTACCGTGATTTACTACAGGATGAGCTGGAGACGACGCGCGACGGTTACGAAGATCAGATGCGAAACCTGAGCGAGCATCTGGCCGAAATGAATCAGAAGTTGACGCGTCAGACTGACGAAATCGACGCACTTCGCTCAGTTGCCGCAGCTTCCCCGGCCTCAAACAAACACCATCATCACTTGCATTCATCCAATACGCCTGGCAGAAAACTCTTTCATCTCAAATGACAGGGATATGGCACTCGGAGCTGTCTGTCTGCTATTGTTGCAAAGATTGGATAATTTTGGCAAGCAGATTTTATGAGTTTCGTTCGGCCGTCTTTATTGCGGGCAGGCTAAATGTTCATGTTGGATTGGATAAGTGTGCTCTTCTCGACAATTGTACATACTGCATTATTTCGAATCACCACCTGTTTCATTTCGGTTTGGCGATTATTTTCGTGTTGGCTAAAATACACCATGCTGTGTGAAGAATGGGCCTTACTTTATTTCTCTCAAATCGATGGAATATTTCATCTTTATCTACTTTCTGTGATATATGCTAAGATGAGGATTTGATATTTTTTATTCAAGTAATATGAAGATGAAAAGGCACTGCCCTGTCAGTACCTGAAAATAAAGATATTCAGCGCTAAAATTCGCTATTCACATGATCATATACACCGGAACCGGATGTTTTTGGGCTTTCTTTTCAAGCAGTCCGTGAACAACGCACACAGCAGACAATATTACAAAGTCGACAGACTAACTGATACGGTGACATTCGGGAAACGAATTACACTTTCAAAGAAAAGAAGACGGAAATTGAAAAAGTACGGTAGCTACTAAATTTACTGAAGAATAACGTTTCAATTCTGTAAGAAAATATTGTCATCTTATCACCCGTACCAAATCAAAATAAAAAACCATTCCACCTATTTCTCATATCTGGTTGGTGTTCCTTATCACCGAGAAATTGTAAACAAGGTATGAACAGCAGACACCTCAAAAATTTCTGTCGGTAGTTGAGTGAAGTTCAGTCAACCGTATGCCGCAGTAATTCCCTAATCATATGAACAGGCGCAAGTATTCTATCCTTATTTACCCGACTAAAGCCGCAATCCAAATTGTCCTGAAGTCGTGTGATACCCCTATTTGCTTCTGTATATTTACAACACCAGTGGCCCGTTACAGCTTCGCAGTAAAATCCTTTTGCAGATCTGGCAACCCTTTTGCAAATCTGGCAACCGTTTTGCAGATCTGGCAACCCTGTTTTAGATCGTGATCTGTCAACTCAACTTATTATGCATCTGGAAACCACTTTGGGCAGTTGGCAAAAGGTTGCATATCTGGCAACCCTATCGCAGAGTTGGCAACCCTATGGCAGATCTGGCAACCGTTTTTCCGCATAGATCTGACAACCATTTTGTGCATCTGGCAGCCATTTTGCACAGCATCAGGCAAACGTGGTGCATGTGGCAACCGTATTGCTGGTCTGGCAAGCCTTTTGCGCATTTAGCAATCTGGCAACCCTTTTGCAGATCTGGCAACCCTTTAGCGCATCTCGCGTTTTAGTCTCGTGTGCGCTTTCGGGCGTGACCATTTGCAAACACTGGCTTGAAAACCTGCGTCGTTTGGTTTCTGCGACATTTAGTACTGAAATATCGATTATCGATCGATTATTGGCGATCGGCTGATCAGATCAAAAATCGCATGCTTTTCTGGCGTTCTCGGGGCCATAAGCTCTCGAAAGAGTCCTGAATGGATGCTGTAGCTGTAAAATTGAGTGAGTTATGAGTGAATCTGCGCGCTTTAGTACTAAAATATCGATTATCGATCGATTATTGGTGATCGGCTGATCAGATCAAAAATCGAAGACCTTCTTGCCACCCTTGGGCATATAAGCTTTCGAATGAGCCATTGGCGAACGCTGTAGCTGCAAAACTGAGCGAGTCTATAGCATTGCACACACACACACACACACACACACAGACAGACAGACAGACAGACACACATCAGCCCTATTTGTTAGTAGATATGTACATCTACATACATTCGTAGCACAGTACGCAAACATACGTGCGTAAACGCATCGCAAAATGGTGTACAATGTCACGCCTGTACATAACAGCATAAGAGCGCGGAATATGGAACAAAACTTTCCATGTAACTGGGTACACCCGACCGCGCATATGGCTTACCGCTAAATTTCGTTGAGAACTATCAGAAACACGTAACCTTACGCACACGACACTTAGTTGAGAAAAGAATAAAAAGATAAACCGTACAGATGAGTTAAAATCGAGTAAATTCGACCAGGACAACATGCACATTTTTTCTTCTACCGCACACTTCTGACAAGTAGAAGCAAGACAAAATGAAACTGCAGGGCACTGCACAAATAAACTAATGCACGCACTCACGTAACTTCAATCCAAACAAAGAGCACATTTTCACTCCATGTTATATTATATAATAAGCTGCTAGCGTGTTGTGTATAACAACGAAAATGCTACTTCTACCATTTCCCACATCCAATAACTATCGTCGACTTTTACCTCGAATGTACTACCTTACGGCTACGCACTGTACGTAACGTACACGCTAAACATTACATGCGTAGTACACGTATACTAAAGGTGAAACAAATTGTGTCAGAAATCCAAACTGTTATCTCAAAAGTATGAAGTAACACGTTGCTATGGGATGCAAAAGTGATTGCCTGCCAACTTTTAGACAGCTCACTAATAATATGTGCGCGAAGCCTACAGAAATCCATTGAAACTAGTCCAAAACGTGGGCGGGCACATTAGACATACTGAACTGTACATACACACGGAAGTTAGACGGTACATACACAAAAGAAATACGTTCGTTTGCTTCACATCACGCATGCCTATAGTCTGGCCAATAGCAGTTGGCACCGGAACTCAAGGCGCATTGCGTAAAATAGATTTACAAATGCGGATTTCTGTCCACGCTTCGTGTACTCCTATTTAGCAGAAGTACATGCAAACTACGCAACTCGCCTTGAGTCCAGGTGCCAACTGCTATTGGCCAGACTATAAATGCGTGACTCGCCTATTCTCATCATAGTCATCAGTAAGTTTTGTACAGGAACAGTGTACGTACTACAGGGCAGGAATCCGCTTAGGGCTGGAGGATGGCGGCGACAGAAACAGCAGCAATCCGTCCCTAATATTCCGTCCTTCCATGGGGCGTCTCACTTTTCGCCCCTCATCGCGTGCGACTTCATGTGCGCATTACGACTCTTTACTTTCGTGAAAACGCGACCGCACAAGCGACAGGGAAACTGGCCGAATGCTCCAGCAGCCGAAGAAATAGTCAGACCCACGCCGCCGCCGCTGCGATTCGATGACTTCACATGGCGCACCTAAACACAGGATATCCTCAACTGACAATAGGCCCGATGTATAATTGCTTACCGTTCATCAATACATTGAATTGCGAACCTACAGTACATACCATGCGTATACAATGGACGTATGTATCTGTATGTACAAACAGTCAGTAGGTAGACTTTGAGAGTAGCTACTCGCTAGCACTACAGTTTGCCACAAGTAAGGTAGCGTCGCGTGGTGTGCGCAGCTACAGCATTGCATTTCGCGTGAGCTTTGCAGCACTAGCACTGCCAATCTGTAGAGACAGACCTAGACGTACCGCACGACACTGCTAGC
>JASAMW010007664.1:0-55076 GCA_030247985.1 Epsilonema sp. ZAB3_2
CGTTGGCACTTGTTGTCTAAAACAACATAGGGTTTGTGATGGCTCATTCACAAAGAAGGAAACTGCACTCGTCGTACACCCGACGTATCCATGGCTATACGACAGATTTGTCGACGTCATTCATGATTTGCACAAAAGAACATGGACAAACAAATAGAACGTCAAATCTATTTTTTACCTTCTTAGCCTTGGTGGGTTTCTTCGCCTTCTGCTTCTCTCCCTTCGACAGCGTCCCCTCAAGAACTGTCGAGCCATGCAGTAGAATTACCATCAGAACGAAGCCAAGTAAAAACCGCCATGTCATGATCCATAAAAACTGAGAAAACACCACCTTGCTTGACCCTACTCTGCTCGCGGGTTGCTTGCTCTCTCGGGCGTCAGGGCAAGGTCAGGGCCTTGCTTGTTTTCGTTTTTTGTTTTGTTTTGTTTTTTGCTCTCCGTTCCGTAAACAAGGACTCCTGGGATATTTTGTATAATTTGCTGTTTGGATGTCAATGACGCAGGCGGATGCATCTTATGGCAATCATATTACACGAAATAGCAAGAAAAGCAAATCACGTCATGAAAGTGGAATTTGAATTTGTCATTTGAATTTGATGATGATATCAATCAATATTTAGGCACTTCGAGGTCTAGCTTAGGATTTTGGGCTCTGGTTTGGTTTATGCTTATTTTTGACCACCTATAAGCTAGCCTTCGGTGCAGGCTTCTCCCTTTTGGCCCTTATTATAGTGTAATTTTGTATCGGCATTTTTGTTGGCGAATGAAATGAACGTTTACGGCCGATCCGAACTGTATGTATGCCTACCAAATTCCACCTACAATTGAGTACAATCTGTAGTGACATGGGCGGAGTACGTATGCTACTTCGGATGCCTTTCAACCAGCCGTACGTATGTATGTATGTACTCTATCTATCGAATTGGAGGTCGCGCTCACTTTTCCCGCACGCATTTTCGTCGTCCAACTTCTGCGCCTGAATAGGACGATCGGGCCTCAACTTGTCGTGAGGTGTCGTTGCACCGTAAAAGTGCGCAGAAAACTGCATCCACTTTTCTCCTCCTATGTATGTAATGTACTTCATGTACAGTTGATGGATAGACGACAGGCTATGCAATGCACCTCTTCCACAGAAAGTCTTTTGTGCCGCTTTCGGAGCGTTGGGTGGGTGGAAAAGAGTTTACGACAGATCGGAAGAGAAAATAAACGTGTTCTCCTATCCTATCTTCTTAACGGTTATAGTTTTGAATAGTGAAGTGCAGCACGCAGCAAGAAAATAAATTGAGCCATAGTTCCAAACCGTGTTTTGATCGTTCAGTGTTCAAGCGAAAATGGCGGAATCGTCCGAATTTGAAGAAAACGCAAAGAACTACAAGCTGTGTTGCGGCTGTGTTCATGTGAAAACTGGTGCACTCATAATCGGCGGATTGGAGTTGGCTTACATGGCGTATTTGCTGCTGAGCACTCTGTTAGCTTACCGTCGAGCAGCTGGAGAAGAATCCGCCGTTTTCATGATCATAAGTTTGACAGGAATCGCTGTCGGTATTTTGGCCGTGCTTCTCATGTTCTGGGGAATCTGCGGAACCAAGCCGTACTTGCTGGTACCTCATCTGGTCATGCAGGTAAAGTAAACCGAAAGCTTTATGGGTTCAGTTTTTTTTATCGGTATCTTTCTTGGAGTAAAGGGGACCGCATACAAAAAGGATCTTGAGAGAAGAAAGGAAATCCGTTTTTCCAGAAAAAGATGTTTGGACAGAAAATGGGCCACTTCTGCTTTTTCAGATAATGGCCATCGTTGTACTGCTAGCGCTGGTGATTTTGTGCATAATTGCTCTGATCAGTGGCACCACCATTATTCTGCATGTCGTGAACTTGCCGATAGAGCCAAAAGCCTACGAAGCCTCTTCCTTTCTCTCATATGACAGATCAGAAGAAAGCATGAGCGACCTGGAAATTACGCGTACAACGGAGCACCACGTGGTGTCCAGTTTGCTGGCACTGGTGGTGGTGTGCGTAGGCTTGGTGTTCTTGGTGGGCGCTTTGTTGGAGATGTGGTTCTTCGCCGTGGTGACCCGATGTTTCAAGTTTCTGAAGGAGAAGGAGTTGTACATGAAGAATTCCGAACCGTCCAGCTATGAAGGTATCCACGGATACGACGCCAGTTACGCCGCGCCTGCTGCCGCTGCCGCTACGAGGCGAGCAGGATAGTGATGCATGCATGCGCCCCTTTTCTAGGCGGGGTATCATGGAATGATTGTTGCAGCACGAAAAAATTGTACGGATACATTATGTAGGTCTATGTACTGTACAGTGTACACAACCAAAATATTGCTATGCAGCGCTTTATTGTCGTCGCTTGTCTCATGAAAATCGTATGTGTGTGTGTACGAAGGTACAGTACGAGTTAAGGTGAATATGCTAAGCGTGACACATTGACGTGGCATTGGGTGCATGTTCCATCTGTTGTATACATAAGTACCCAACTCATGCCAATATGTACGTACGGTACGTTCCGGTCGGTAAACGTATACAAATGATAAAGAATAATACAGAGCGCCAGAATCTTCTTTCGTTATTTCTTGATCTCAATCTTGATCACTCCCAGCTCCGGTTGCTTCGCATTTGGTGACTGTTGCGCTGAGTCATTGGAGTGCGACTCGACAAGCGTACCGAAATCTACCGGTCCGTCGTTGTTCAGCGCTTTATCGGCTGGAATTTTTCCGCAATCTCCTCCTGCACTCTTAGCCTTCTCTTCATTCCTGTCAGCCGCTTCAACTGCGGCGAGTTTCAGTCCCAGTTTGCTGATGAGAAAGAAGAAGACGAAGCCGGTGAGGATGATGGAGAAGCTGAACAGAGTCAGACGCCAGTCCGGTCGGAGCACGAGGAACGCCGCCGCCAGCGCCACAGCCTCCAACGCGTACACGAGGCCGGCGAGGAGGAGACGGTGAAAATAGCCGGATTCAAAGCCGTTGTTCGCATATGCATGCACTTGAAAAAACCGGGTAGATCGACACTTGTTTTTAGCCTCATTTTGGTCTGTCACCTGCGTTTTTTGCGCCCCACCAGCAATTTCTTGCCTATCAATTTCTCTAACTACGTACAATACGTACGGAATCCATCCACCTTATCCTATGTACATTTGCGCTGTACTGGGCACTGGCAGTTAAGTTTCGTTTCGCAAATGAGTAAGTTTGAATCCGACTAATGAGACGCGATGAGACTGCCGAGTGGCGCGAATACCACCACCACCGGCACGCAAACGGCCAGATACTGCCAAGCTTCCAAGCTCACGCCATCTGGAGTTTGGATCAGCTGACGCCAATAGAAGCCGAACAGGGTGTTGACGGCCATAAGAACAACGCTAGTCGGCGTCGCCACCTTTTCGGACACCTGGAAGAGCAGGGTGAGCACGGAGAATGAACAGATATCCACGCCGGAACCGCAGATAGAAGTGAAACACCCTGTAGAGAAAGGTGCATTGTGTACTAGGTACATTATGTAGGGTATGTATGTACGAACGTGCAGTATGCACAAGTACATGTGGAATAATACGCTTCGCACGGAGCATGGAGGCGCGAAGCGGACGATGGACGTACTTAGACCCCTTTTTTCTTCTGTCGTGGGCTATAGCTGCATCACTGCTCACCGTTGCTTCTGCCGAAATAAAAGCACGACAGGGTTAACCGAACCTAAAAAAAACTCCCCCGGCCCAAATGACCCCGTACTACTAACCAATCCGATGATATAGCGACAGACCTCCACAGAAGCCAGTGGCAAGTAGGACGACAGCTTTCCACCAGCGCCAGTGTCGGATGGTGTCCACGGGCTGGCAGGCAGATCGTCGACGATGGTGGTGGTTGAGGAGGAAGAGAGCGACGGCGAACGAGGCCCACACGGAGACGAAGCCCATCTTTTTCTCGGCGGGACTCAGGCGCTGGTCTAGCCAATGAGCGCCGAAGACGAAACCGAAGACGGCGCCGAACGAGCAGCCACAGATGGATCGCCACTCCAACTGGATCCTCATCCAGAGAATGGTGAAAGCAGCCGCTGTCATCCCTGTACGTAGCAAGAACAGATGACAGAAGGTTAGCGACTTTTTTATATCCGGTCAAGGTAGTACATACATAGACATCAAATCTTTACAGCGCGTACAGTAAAGCAGATGTACCGCAGCTTTGTATCATGAGTGAGAAATCTCTGGCCACTGATGGGGAGATGGACATCGCCAACGTCATCACTGGAAACGCTACTGCACCTCCTCCTTCGCTGGTCATCCCTATAGAAGAAACCAAGTCCGGTCCCAATTCAGTTTACTATACAGAATCGAATCGTTAGAATCGGTCCGGATCGAACTGTGTACCGGAGCCGGAGCCGGTGTTCAGTAGGATCAAAATACCAGAGCAGACGGATACCCGTGACACCCCTTTTTCAGGCTGATTTTAACCCCTCCTCTATTCGCAGGTCGCCACGACCAAAATGCGACCTAGGTAGTGCGACAAAAACGCGATCGCATTTATATCGTATTAGTATCGCATTGTTTGTTTGTATAGCATTTGTATCGCATGTGGTCGCATGCGATCGCATTTTGGTCGCATTTTTTTCAAACAATTTTTCCAAAAATGCTACTGATGGCATTGTGACACTTTGTCAATTTTGTCGTCTGGGGTCGCATTTTGGTCGCGGCTACCTGCGAAATAGAGGACGGGTTAATAAAGCTTGCATACAGTATGTACACACAAATTTTGAAACACCTGCAACTAGAGATCCAAAGATCATGGTGATAGTCATCAGGTATCGTTCAGGGAACAGCTGAAAGAGAGAATGCCGCACGGCTAGGCTCCACCACAGAAACTGGAAGAACAACATCGGAATCATGAATCCTACATAAAGGAACAAGCTCACGCTCGTACCGATGTGTACAGTATGTTCGACACTGCGGACAGGATACACCATCGGAGTTGTGGCTACTTTGAAATCACTACGGACTAAAATATTACACTTACCCAGGAGCTTTCGGTGTCTCTGTACCCAAGAAGAATCAGACATAAGAAGAACGGTATTTCTTTCCTTGGCGAAAGCGGCAAGTCTTGACGATTTTCGAAGTTGTTGACCTGAAACATTTTGGCATGCTTGCTTTGCAAACGGCGGCATGAGCATGAAGCTTACTACTGAAGAATAAATCCAGATTCCAGACAAATTATTGAAGAATCTATAGCATTTTTTTACCTTCCCAGACGTAACATTTCAACAAGTCGGCCATCTTTGGTCGTGTACAGGCCTCTGTCGCGTTATCCTTGCTTTCTCCATCACACCTTTTTAGATCCATTCTCGTCGACAGTACGTGTGTACGAACGAACGAACCTTGTTGCACCAAAATAGTGACTGATAGGCGTCAATTTTAATGATACGGTTGCGCAGGCACTCCAATGCTACTGTACGTACGTACGCACAGTTTGCTGGTATGTAAAGCGCAGCTACATGTACTGCTTTCTTGTAAGCATAAACAACAAGAAAGAATAACTCAAACTCGTCATAAAGCGTGGGTTGGTAAAATTTATGTTACTGTAAGTAAAGTACGCAACTCGAGTAGTAATCACACATGTGATATTATTACATTACGTACGTCAGGTGCCTGCAGAAGAATGCGACGAAGAAGCGACAGAACGGAAACCGCGTAAAGAAAATCTGCTCCCGAAAAATGTTGCAATTCTTTTGCTGAAACTTGAAATTCTTCGGAGCAACGGCAACAGGTTGGAGACGACTTGCAGTCAGTTTGTATACTAAAAATACTTTTTTTGCATAATACTAAAGCAAACAACAATTCGGTTAGGTTCGCATGATGGCTTTGTTTTTATGGTACTGCGTGCGTACTATCTACTGTACCTACGCAAATAGGAAAGGAAACGGCGTCATGTTTTCGTGAATTGAAAGCAAAACTTACGAAACATACGTACGTATATTTACGATTATTTGAGTACGTAGGGTTATGTAGCCCACGTAAATGGAGTCTATGGATTCTTGATGCCTTTTTGGGGGCGCGCCCAGAGGCCGCACCCATTCAAGATAGCGGTGAGGAAAAGCGCTTAGCATAGGCAGAGGTGAACGTCTATCGGTCGGTCTGTCTGTCCACCCGAAACTATGTATGTACATATGCACTGAAGATAGAACTGTGTGTGTAACAATTCAGCGCCCAGAAGGTGCACGCTAGATTATAAAGCCGATTCCTTGGCGCGCGTTCAGACAAACTTTCGCGGAAGGCGGAATACTGTACATTATGATATTCTCGAGCTGTTCATAGTTATGCATGTCTACTAGCTTAGCTACGTATTACACATCATATGCTACATAAAGGCTTCCTATGCGCCTTGTATGCTGTGCTACGTACGTACTGTACATGCTTCCAAGTACATACAAGCTCGATGGGCGCAACGCCACCAGCTTTGCATGCAATGCAAACGGAGGATAGAAGAAACGAACGTTTTATTTTATAGGGCCGATGTACAGTATGTGCAATACAGCATCTTGCCTGCGCTCGTCTATAGTCGAACAAGAAATTTCATGAACCATTGAAATTTTTTCTCAGCCAATAAAAGACGTAGAGCACAGCGGTCAAACTTCTACGGCTAACTTTAGCTAGCCGTTCCAATAAAAAAAACCGTTTGTCTCCAGCTGCTCTCAATGTCGAGATCTCGCCAAATTTCTTCAGTACTGAAATCGCCAAATTGGGCGTGGACCATTGGACAATTCTAAACCTCGCAAACGCCCGAAAAATCAAAATGGCAGAAATAAGCATATGTGATAAAGACGATGAAAATGCGCATCGGGCGTACAGGGTCGTAGGGTGTCGTGGTTTGCGCGGTTTAGCGTCTGCCAAATGGTGACACGATTTCAGTACTGAAGGAATTCGGCGAGATCTCGACACTGAGAGCAGCTGGAGACAAACGGTTTTTTTATTGGAACGGCGAGCTAAAGTTAGCTGTAGAAGTTTGACCGCTCTGCTCTACGTCTTTTATTGGCTGAGAAAAAATTTCAATGGTTCATGAAATTTCTTGTTCGACTATAGGGAAGTAAGGGCACTTATACAGGGTGTCTTTTTTCTCCTATACGATTTTGATCGCCAATTTTAATAGGTTGCCCTGCACCGATTTCGCTCAAACTTTGCCCACATATTCCCGAGCGTTTGCCATTTATTTGGTAAAAATTTCGAGTTGATAAGCGGTATTGGTAGTGAGAAATACAGCAGAGAACATAAACTCAATATTTTTTTACAGTTTCACCATATATTCTACTACTGCTACAATTCTTCCATCAAAATATCGAAAAACAGGGCAAATGGCATTTCTGCTGCATTTTTTTCGAATGGTAGACGGCTTTGGATTGTCTTTGTAGACCCTTTCCGTCTTTGGACCCCCAGAAAGAATTCGGGAGTCATCAAATCTGGTGATTATGGCTCGTCAGCTGACGATGCAGCACTAATGAGGCATGAGCAGCACTGATGAGAAATAAGACAATCTCCAAGCAGTGCCAACAACATTCAATGGTTTTTGCCTGTTTTGTGCTTACGTATTATCTTGCTGAAACTTTATTTTGCTCTTAGGAAACAGCCATTGGGCTCCAAAAAGAGTCTTTCAATCATGTACCAGTAAAAAGTCGGTAGAAAAAGCTCGAAATTGCCATTTTGAAAGGAAGGGACTAATTCTCACTACCAATACAGCATATCAACTCGAAATTTTTACCAAATAAATGGCAAACGCTCGGGAATATGTTGGCAAAATTTGAGCGAAATCGGTGCAGGGCAACCTATTGAAATTGGCGATCAAAATCGTATAGGAGAAAAAAGACACCCTGTACATAAAGGCAGAATAAGCGAAAAGATTGATGAGATTATGACTCACGCATGATTTAGCTAAAGCCACAATCTAAACTTGAGAGAGAAGTAACCCGTAAATCGTCGCACCTTGAACTATTCAATTTTGGCATTGACAGTTTCACGTCTTGATTTTGACGAATTCATCAATTTCAATCAAGGGGAGTAGTGACTATGACATTTTGAATGTTTCATTTTTTACAATTTTGAACTAAGTAGTCAAAATTTGAATATCTCATTCTTTTCGTAATGGCGAAATAGTCAACTTTTATGATTTGTCAAAGTTCAAGATTCAAGTTGACACAATCTTCTGTCCGCACTTGACGTCCACGTTTCATAGGTACCGAATGAAGCCTTAAAAAAATGAATTCACAAATCACTATAATTGGGAAACCTTCAAAATGAATTGGTCAGAAAAACTGAGAAAACTCCGATGAAGCATTCAAAAAAACTGAGTACTACGACTGTAAAAACAGGTCGAAATAGTCAAAATTGATGGATTGCACTTTGAAGTTTTCAATAAGAAAAATGGACAAAAATGTCCAATGCTACAGTTTACGGGGTAAGCTCTGCTCTTTCTTGGTCATTGTACTGTACGCTTTTTTACATGGCCTTGCACGTTTGTACGATTTGGATTTTGTACTATTCTCGAAAAAAGGTTGCAGAAAAGAGTGCAAGTACTATGTATGTACGTACATACATATGCGAGCTGACAGAGACTGCAAGTATGTGCATGTGGAAGCTGACGGAGGCTACAAGTGAGGTACTGTAGGTGGTAGGTTAAGGTACGTACAAAGTCGGATGCTATGAATATGAATGCATCACATGACAGCCTTGTATATTTTTTCATTCAATAGCTTAATAAGGAAATGATGCTAAAAGGAATGTTTTTTTAATATTTTTGAGAGGTGCGCAGAGGCATACTTTTTTATTTAGGTCAAAAGCACGTAATGTGTCAAGAAATGTCTGCAATGAACGCACATTTCGAGTCAATCATACAGTATCTGTATAGAAATTACACAGCCAGTTCGTTCCCCGCGCCCCCATATATTTTCTATCTTGGAAAATATACAACAATGGTTAGCAGCAACGATGGAAAGTTATTGTGAATGGCGGAGCCAGCTCTTGGCACATATGGGCAGAAGGCTTTTTGGGTGGCCTTGTTCATGAATGTCCATACGTGAATTGAATACGTGCGTTTTTATTTTGTACAATAATGCTTCATCTTCATAGCTGCACGTATTCGGTTTTCTGATTATGGAGAAGACTTCATTATATGATGATAAAAAACGGTGGCAACTTTTCGAGGAAACCGAATACGTGAAGCTAGATCGAGCACAACACTGTACAGCAGCATCGGCTAATCAATTTCCAAGTATTATCAAGTTGATATTAGTACGACAGGTACAGTTAATGTAGCTACGTACATAGAAGAAGGTAAGGCGTTTGATTACAATTTTGTTATCAATCAATTAGTATTCAATGAGTTTATGCTGTCACGCGCGCGCCACACGCATGTCCCTAACCAATGAAGCAATTATTACAGGTAGCACATCGCACATGAGCTTACGACATTCGCAAACATCTCGAGGCGTATATACAGGGTGTCCCATTTGGATATATCATGTCGTTTGGAGTTATAACTTGGGAACCAATGGAGTTAAGACGCTGAAATTTTTCCTGCAGATACCCAAGAATATGCATAACCTCGTGTAAAAATTTCGTCCCAAAACTCCAATCTGAACATAAGATATTGGTAGCTCAAGTTTCGACCACGAAAATCACAAGTTTTTGGATCGCAAGCCTGGAGTTCAGACGAATTCTTGTGGGATTTTCATCAAAGCGCTAATCAAAAACATCAATATTATTTTCCAGTTGCTTCAGTTTACTAGAGTATAGCTTATTTCTGAAGAAAATCCAACAGGAAAAGTCAAGGATTCAGATAAGGCAGGCGAGCATGAGGTCAGGCTACTGGTGGTTTGGTTTTTTCTCTGAGACAAGGTGTGAAGTGAACCGATATGCATATGTGGCTAGCAATGAATGAAGAAAGGAGCAGCCCTTTGCATTGTTGTCTCCTTTGGAATCTCATGTTGCCATTTTCAACAGTTTCAACATAATTCACCAGCGTTGTGATGAAAATCCCACCAGAATTCGTCTGAACACCAGGCTTGCGATTCAAAAACTTGTGATTTTCGTGGTCGAAACTTGAGCTACCAATATCTTATGTTTAGATTGGAGTTTTGGGACGAAATTTTTACACAAGGTTATGCATATTCTTGGGTATCTGCAGACAAAATTTCAGCATCTTAACTTTATTGGCTCCCAAGTTATAGCCCCAAACGACATGATATATCCAAATGGGACACCCTGTACATACTTAGATTTGTTATGAGTGGTTATGACTAGTAGAAAGCATATTAAAAACGGCAATCTATACCCCCTCTCCGAAAATCCTATGCTTGAAGTAGGCGTCTTCAATGCATCGCATGGCAGCGGCGAGTACGTTAAATACCGTAACAACATTAGAAATCGGGATAATGCCACCCTCAAAACCGCGAAACAGTAGTTTACCGCTAATAAGCCAAGAAGGTCTAATAAAATCCCTTTAGGAGTTCACGGACGCCTATACTTTATCATATGAAAAAGCGGGAAAATAACATTGGAAGTTGAGCATAACATTCGCATAGCATAACATTCGAAAAAAGAAAAGAAAAGAAAATCTGAGAACAAATAGGCGGTTAGGCCGAGGAACTTTTCTTTTCTTTTCTTTTTCCGAATATTATGCTATGCGAATGTTATGCCCGAACTTCCAATGTTATTTTCCCGCTTTTTCATATGATAAAGTATAGGCGTCCGTGAACTCCTAAAGGGATTTTATTAGACCTTCTTGGCTTATTAGCGGTAAACTACGGTTTCGCGGTTTTGATGGCATCGACTAATTATTTACTAGTTGCTTTACGTGCGTCACTTGGTACTTTACTATACCAACGTGTACATCACACATTACATAATATGTACATATCATTTCATATCCAAGGGTACATAGCATACTGTACGATTACATACAATAATTGACTGCTTCATAGAGTGTACGTACATACTTACCTAAGTAGCTTAACTGGCTATTATTCACTAGTTGAGCTAAGAATTAGAGTTATGGGTGGTCGCGAGCTGACACTTCAGTTGTTCAGTGCGTGTTAGTTCGATTGGTGCCTGCGGGTGCTTGTAGGGTAACCACTCACCGATCAAAAAACGCGCTATGGCGCTATTAATAAATCAGAAGGGTCAGCTCGCCCGCCACCACTCATAATTCTAGCGCAAATGGCGAATAGGGTATGATCCGAAGCCGCCTGCCTAAAATGAAAAAGATTATGACCTCGGCTGCTAGCGAATATATTATGTTCATTGATAAACGTTCATAATACTGTACGACTGCGGTTATGTATACGAACCGAACATCTTCGCTAGCAAGCGACCGATGTGCTTTTCGACCATTGCTAAGGCCTAATAGTCCCCAATTTTTCCTGTCGCACTACGCGTTTCCCGTACAGTTTCTGGTGGGCGTCGTTGGCAATTTGCTCATCGTCGTTGTTCTCCGTTCAATGGCTATGAAACGAAAGACTACCATCCTTCTGATGTCCATGTCGGTGGCTGACTTGATCTTTTTGTTGGTCTACCTACCACAGTCCCTGGCCACGTTTCAGTACTTTTCAAATCTGAATCTCTATCGCCGCTTCTTCTATTACTTCTACCCACTACGCCTCTTTCTGCTCAATTGGATGTCGACCTCTTCAGTTTGGTATGCTAGGCGATAAATTGAAAGTACCTAGGGTATTTGCTATATCTTGTTTTTGACATGCCTTGACAGGGTACAGTATGTACAAGTATGCACGCACACATAGGCCTACTGCTTGTCACAATGAAGGGCGCAAGCTATGTGTGGCAACTGGCAATACATGAATGGCCCTGTCAGATGACATGCAAAGAGTGTCGAAGTCTGACAATTTTGACCACTGTCCTGACGTGCACGGTGCACCAGGGAATATTATTTAGGCAAAATTTATGTTTTTGCCAATGGGGCATACACTGGGGGCTCGGGGTATATACTTTAGGGGCTATACGTACAGTACCCCAAAAATTTCGGTACCACAAGTTGGTTTGCATAGTATGTACAGCTGTACCTGTCCTATGTAGTATGCCATACCTATACGTTTGTACGAATACCGTATTTACCCATGCATAGCCCCGGGGCTATGCAAAAATTGAGAGGTCCTATATGGGCTATGCATAGGGGGGGGGGGGGGGCTAGGGGGGGCTATGCATGGGACATTTCTTATGTTTTTGAGAGGTGCACAGAGGCATATTTTTTAGGTCAAAAGCACATGTTTTAGGGCATAATTGAGGTCAAAACAGGGTTATTCTAGTACAATACACCCCAAGCAGGCTTATACTTAGGCATCTCAGCTTGGTGTGGGAGTGGCTATGGGTAGCTTATGACCAGCTTATGTAGGTAGGTTCAGGTACTGTACAGTACATATGGGGCTATGCATAGGGCATTTTTAATGTTTTGCCAATATGGGGCTATGCATAGGGGGGGCTATGCATAGGGGGGGGGGGGCTATGCATGGGTAAATACGGTACGCAGGTTTGCACTGATGGTGATGATCGAACGTACGATCGCCATTCGCTCGCCGTTCTTGCCGCCTCACGTCACCTGGCGCATGCGTCACTTCCGCCTGGTCATCCTCTGCATCTGCTGTCTGGCCCTGCTCTGCAGCCTGCACTACCTGTTCTGGATGCGTTACGAAGAGCCAGCGGAGTGCGTCGCGCGCGCCCTTCCCTACGTTCTGCGCCTCGCGAAGAAACTGCACATGCCGCCCTGGATCAGCACGGCCGTCCTCTTGCGCTCCGTCTTCGTCGTCGCCATTCCTCTCACCCTCATGATCATTCTTAAAGGGAGGCTCTGGCGAAAATATATATTTCTCGATCCATGCTTTATCTATCGGGCATTGGAAGTGTTGTAATGGCACAAAGGGAGGCAAAATCGCAGCGCGTCAGGGGTATGATTGATTCAGCATGAAAATCGTACAGGAAATCCTGATCCAAAGCTTGATCACCAGTATAGTAAAACAGAATGGAATTCTGCATGTCCCGCGCAGATCGATCCCTGACCGGAAACGTCGTCCTAGAAATAATCGAAGGATATAATGATCGATGATATGCGTGCTGGATCGTATATATAAATGTTTGATCGTAAATAGAAATGTATGATCGCAAATAGATAAGTATACGTAAGTACAGTAATCATACATAAGTATGATCGTACATTTTGTATGCGATCGTAGGCCTACATTTTTTTTACACGATCGTACTTTTTTATTTATTATTTATTATTATTTATTTATTTTATGTACATTTTTTGTACGATCGTACATAAAAATGGTTGATTATCTGAGTTCGAAAAGCGCGCGCAATCTCTAAGCTGACAGCAGAGTAAAGGAAGTTTCCATTCCAAAGTATTTTCGTGTTCGCTTGTCGTCTAGTGGCATCAATAAGCATTTTGCTGTCTATGTCAACAGGATTTGGCGCTTCTCTCAGCTTTCCAACCATCAGCATGGCGTCAGCTACTAATTGCGCGCGCTTTTCGAGCACAGATAATCAACTATTTTTATGTACGATCGTACATGATCGTTTATGATAATGTACGATCGTGTATATAAATGTACGATCGTATATAAAAATGTACGATCGTACACCGAAGCAATCCCTGACTCAGAGAAAATGTACCAAGAAACCGCCAGAATGTAAAACACAACGATTCTCATGGATAACTTTACACGATGGACCTGCATGTAGAAAGTATGGTGCACGTGGACGACTGCGAAAGAAATGGACCCGACTTGGACCGCGCCGAAAGGGAAACAAATAGGTGTTTCAAGTTACTGGGGGTTTAGGCTGCGGCTGAGACTGAGGCCTACTCCTCTGCATCCAATACCTAAACCTAAGCCTTAGCCTGAGCCTAAGCCTATTTCCGTCCATGCGCTTGCGCAAAATAGATACTACTCTCCACTGCCCAGCGCCCAACGCCCAGTGGCTAACCGAAATGCGCCCAGTAACTTCAAACACCTCATTCTTTTCTTTTCTTTTATTTCTTTTTCGGCATGTGATGTGGCACGTACTCCTAGAGCGCGCGCTCCGCTTTGCTGCGCGCGCCGGTCGCCCTCCTCCCGACGGGCGCGCGCAGCGAAGCGGAGCGCGCGCTCTAGGAGTACGTGGATGTGGACGCGCGAAAAATATGGTCCACTCCTTTCGCATCTGTCTACGCTGGACCTCCGTACTTTCTACAGGCGTGTGGACAGCTTAACAGGTATTGCAGGTCCATCGTGTAAAGTTATCCATGAGAATCGTTTTGTTTTACATTCTGGCGGCCTGGGGGTACGAGAGAAAATTTTTGTGTACGATCGTACATTTATATACGATCATACATTTCTATTTACGATCGTACATTTTACGATCCAGCATGTATATATTATCGGTTATTTCTAGGACGACGTTTCCGGTCAGGGATCGATCTGCGCGGGCCATGCAGGATTCTATTCTTGTTCGTGAATCCTTGGTAAAACCGGTTGCCACATAAGGCACAAGACATATTATTTCCCTCGCCAGATCCCCCCTGTAACATCATCCTCACCTACCACATTCGCCAATCGCGCCTGGGCAGACGCCAGCTGGGGGTGCAGCGCTCACGTGATCAGCAGAACACGGAGCGAAACGTGACCGTCATCGTCTGGGTTATCGTCATGGCCTTCATTTGCTTCAACCTACCCAGCACCGTCCTCCACCTCCTCACCATCTTCTTCGATGGTAAACCCCCACGCTGGCACGCCAAAGCAGTTATCATCGGAAACGGATTGGTCGTCACGGCTAAGTAAGCGCTGGGTACAGTATGTAGGTACATACTTAATCCAATTTTAGTTGTTCATTCCTTTCAATTTTAGAACGATAAACTTCATCCTCTATTGCGTGGTGAGCAAGCAGTTTCGGCACAAGGCGAAACTGGTCCTCGTTCGCTGCGGGAGCGCGGAACAGTCGCGCACTGGAGAATCGGTGGCCACTGCTTCGCCTGCGGCTGCGCAGTCAACACCTGCCGTAGCGAGAAAATGGACAACCACTGTCACTGGTAGGACAAGGACTACGTCTGAATGCAACAGAAGCACGAGATCGTGTCAAGCATCGGTTCGCATTAAAACGCATGAGCCCAGGGTGGCACTGCTACGTCCCACTGCAGATGCCGAATATGGAGTCAGCCTAGTCCATCAGAGCGAAACAAGCAGCACCGATGCAAGTGAGTGTCACTCAGGCTATTCCCATGCCATGACACACAATAACGTATAATTCGTCGTCTCACGGTGAAACTCCGTGGTCGGAACTCAAGTAGCGAATAGTCGCACCGCACCTATGGCTGACGTGTGCACGTACCGTATGGGGTGCAGAATAAACAAAAAGAAGCAGTGCACCAATTTCCGATTCGTCTTTGCTTTAACTGCATCAGCCATTCTTTTTTTACCGTAGTTTCACACAGATTTTCTTATAGCGGCAAAATGGTTAGTCAGTTTTTATTTTTAGGCTTACATATAAGATCCGTTGCTTCATCGCCGCTTCTGTCTCTCAATTCTATCTTCAACATGGAGGGTGAAACAACTGTGTAAGAGTGACACTCCTCTCTTTCCAGTTTCACTTGGCACTTGTAAATCGGTATGTAATGTACGTACTACATGTATGTACATATGAATGTATGTATGTAGGTCTTAGCTGAACATTCTGCGTGTAGGTAGGTAGATATGATGATCACGACACACCTGTGTACTGCCTGTCCACCTTAGCCCATATCCAGCCAGCCCAGATCCATCCCTGTGTAGTTATTTTTGTATAAGTTATTTGTAAGTTATAAGTTATTTGTATTAGTTATTTGTATATAATGTTATATTTTGTACAGGGTGTCTCATAATAAACCGTCCACCTTCCCGTGCATGTAACTCTGGAACCACACCACAGATTTTAATGCGGTTTTTTGTATTTTGTAGCCAAGGCTTCAACTGAGATGTGTACAAAATTTTAGCGTCCTAGGCCCAGTGGAAGCTGCTCAAACACCTTTTTCCTCCAGCGGTCAAAAACAAGGTTTTTCGAACTGGTTGTGCCAAATTAGGGGTAATTCTGTGCGTGATTCATAATAAAATTAGCCTCGTAATGAAGAAAGATGTCCCAAAATGCTAGGAAATGTGTATCTCACTCATTATCCCCAGTGTCAGCATAGCAAACGCATGAAACAGGGTATCTTGAAAAACTAAAACCGATATTTTCTCCATAGTAAAGGAAAACGTCGATTTTGAGCTTCGAGATTCAAACCGTCGTAGTCTCCGAAGTATGTGGACTACATAGTTCAAATTTTGTACACTTACTTGTTAAAGGGGTTCGCCGTGGCGAAATCCAGCAGGTAAGGCTGCTATGCTGGGCTGATAGAGCAAGTTCTAAGCTTTCATTTGATGTATACATTGTATGTTCGAAAATCGCTGGTTGCGCTGTTACAAGCTGTTGAAGTTTCTGTTTAGTACAGGTCCAGTTCAGGGGCCAATTTTCGAGGTTTTTGGCTTGTATCTCTGGCGGGACGGCAGGTAGCCATGAGATCTGCACATGAACTTGCGTGGTTTCCGCCGATCTATCTCATGGTACCTTGCTTTTCTATTTTTAGCGAGAATTGATGAAGTTATAAGCAAAATGCTTCGAATTTTAGTGGTGTCCACTCCGTTGTGGACAGCACTAAAATTCGAAGCATTTTGCTTATAACTTCATCAATTGTAGAGAGAATTTGAAAAGCAAGGTACCATGAGATAGATCGGCGCAAACCACGCAAGTTCATGTGCAGATCTCATGGCTACCTGCCGTCCCGCCAGAGATACAAGCCAAAAACCTCGAAAATTGGCCCCTGAACTGGACCTGTACTAAATAGAAACTTCAACAGCTTGTAACAGCGCAACCAGCAATTTTCGAACATACAATATATACATCAAATGAAAGCTTAGAACTTGCTCTATCATCCCAGCATAGCAGCCTTACCTGCTGGATTTCGCCACGGCGAACCCCTTTAAAGCCTTGGCTACAAAATACAAAAAACCGCATGAAAATCTAAATGTGGTTCCAGAGTTACATGCACGGAAAGGTGGACGGTTTATTATGAGACACTCTGTATATTGTATTTCTGTACTTGTGATGCGATGGATGAAACAACTCGATTTCTCCAAGCAGTCCATCCATTCTCACGAAATTTCAGTTCGTTTGCATTCGGTACGTATACAATACATCCCAATCAATATAATACTGTCACATACAGAATGTATTCCAACGACAGAAACCTGTGCCCGTACCAATCTGAATTGTGCCTATTCAACCTGTTTCAAAATGGAAACATATACCCTGACAATTACGTACAGGATGTTTTTTCTCCTGAACGATTTTGTTTGCCACTTTCAAAAGGTTACCGCACCGGCCCAAATATCCTCGAGCGCTTACTTGGTAAAATTTTCTTGGTAACAAATTTTACCATTTATGTACTTTGTAAAATTTTCGAGTAAAACGCTGCATTTGCGGTTGCAATCGCGAAACTCTACCAAGTAAATGGTAAACGCTGGGGATATTTGGGCAAAATTTGAGCGAAATCGTCGCAGGATAACCTATTATTGAAATTAGCAGTCAAAATGCATTCAGGAGAAAAAATATTGGTACTTACTACATTATACGGGTATGCATGTACACAAGGAGAACCACAAGATTACATAGTATGCAAGCTTCTTTGAGATGATGTTCTTCTTCTTCGCATTCGTTCTCTCAATTCAACCTCGTCCACAATTGGGTCATTTATCCATAGATTCTACACAAAAAATCGCAAAATTTTGTGCAAACAAGTTACCGTATTTTTGGCTGTATAGCCCCATGGGGGTATACAAAAATTGAGAGGTCCAATGGGGGTTATACACTAGGGGGGATATACAATGGGTGGGGATATACACCATAGGACAAAATTTATGTTTTTGAGAGGTGTGTAGAGACATGTTTTTGAGGTCAAAAGTATGTGTTTTAGGGCATAATCGCGGTCAAAACAGGGTTATTCTAGTACAAGACATGCTCAGCTAAGCCTACAGGCATAGTAGCATGGTGTAGGAGTACAGTAGCTATAGCTAGCATAGGACCAGCTACATAGGTAGGTCAGGTACCTCACAGTACATGGGGGTTATACACCAGGGGGGATTATACAAAGGACAAAATTATGTTTGCCAATGGGGGTTACACACTAGGGGGATATACAATAGGGGGGATATACACCCAAAAATACGGTACCTGAACGTACATTACGTACTGTATGTACGTAATATATGTGAATGAATGAATACTGGCTTTGTATGGCAAGTATGAAATGTTCTACCGATTTTGGCTCTTTCGTCCACTTCAACACGGCTTCCTCGTCGCCATAGTTGCCAGAACAGCTGAGTATCACGTCTTGAATTTCAGATCTACAGGCGGACAACAAATAATTGTAAATAAATAGGGTAACATGGGGTGAACCCGCCCCCCTAAGCAGTTCTCTGGAACCAATGCCTGAACCAAAACAAAATCACATGGCATTATATACGTGGTTAGGCCTTACATAGGTAGTTAAACGTGCCAAGCACGGCTCTACTGCTGAACGTCTTTAGAGAGTTATGGCCTATTTTAGCTGTCGCTAAAACACGAGCCCTGGGGGGTGAACCCGCCCCCCTAAGGTTTAGGCCGTTTTTAGGCTCGCCAAGCCATATTTTTATGGCCGCTTTTTTCAAGATGGAAGCAAAACTTATTTCCAACGCCAATAATTGCAAAAATAACTTACTAAGATATTTCTGTCTGATGCATGAAGGGCACGAATGAGACAACTCTAGTGACTGACAGCTCATCTCTTTAGTACTGGGGGTGAACCCGCCCACCCATGATTTTGGCTAATTTGAGGCTGCCCAGGCTATTCTGAATCATTCTGGCATGTTAGAAAAGAAGCAGAAGCAATTACCATGAACAGCAGCTACCTATTAGCCAGTTGTAAGTAGTTTTGGTAGGTAATAAGTGGTGTAAGGGACTACTTTGCTGTCAACAATAGTTGGTACTGGGGTAAACCCGCCCACCCAGAAAATATTTATAAATTTGCATGAAAGTCTCTTTCCTTCAGAAATCATAAAAAAATATTGTAAAATTAGCTGAACCCACTTTCCTATGTGATTGTGCCCTGATATGACTGCTGCTTAGGATCGCAGTAGTTTGAGCTGATCAGGTGGGCGGGTTTACCCTATACTTTAGTACAGGAGTTAGGTGGGCACATTTACCCCACTAAGTACTGCTGAAATTGTCTCCAGTACCAGTGGGGCAAATTGGTTGAAACTTCGCCTGGGGGTAGGGCACCATGTCCCCTTGCCCCCCACATACCGGGTGTTCATTTATAACATACAGGGTGTTTTTGCGCAACATCTAAAGTTTGGTCATTTTCGACCTCTTGTTGAAAAACGTGAAACCGTGAGCTTGATGTTTCAGCAAATGACATGCTAAATAGCTCATTTGAAAGAGGAGAGTTCAAGGAATTGATTGATATCCTATTTGTCTCAATCGGTCCATTGGTTCCTGAGATATACAGCCCTGAACCCTTAGGCGGGCGGATTTACCCATGGGCGGGTTCACCCAGTACCCTACCACTCACATTACAATGCTAACTGGCTGCATATAAATATTGCGCAGCACTCATGAAACGAGTCTATCCACTATAGGTATACGTACACGAGAAAAATGTAATGTACGGTACATCCATGTTGCTAATGTGTACCGAATTAGCGTGAGACACTTGATCGGCTGATCAGCCACTTTCAGTCGCATGTGCAAGCTGAGCCCATAGGCGAAAGGAGTGGCGGCGTTGTCCACCGAATTGCTACCAAAGGACACGACGCTCGCAGTTTCCGATACTAGGCCGCCACCAGTACTCGAAGCCACTCCACTGGCTGCATGCAGAAGAGCTGGGTCCACCGCCGCCACATCCTGCAGCGGCTGCTGCTGGTCTGGGGACGCCAACTCATCCGGTGCCAAGTCGAATTCCAGATCTTTGCGGCGCAGCTTCAAGCCGCTCTTGTCCACGACGACCCGAGAAGAAGCTGCGGCAGCAGAAGGGGAAGAGCCGCGGTCGTCGGGCAGCAGCTCCGCTGAGCAGAACCCCAGTTCCTCCTCTTCCTCCTCACTGGACGCCTGCTTTTGGCGGGCAGAAAGGAAATCCTCCACCGTCCATGAGAGACCTCAACATTACGTATACATACAGTACATTAGTATCTTAAAAGTTGACGATTTTCAGGAATTAAAGTTTAGAGTTGAAGTTGAGAGGCCCTCAACTCTAATTATTTGAGTTAGAGTTGATTTTGGCAGGGTTCAACTCTTAATCTAAAATATGAATTAGAGTTGAAGAACCGAGCAATTTTGGGGTAAAAATGACTGGAATAAGCACTAAATATGCACACGCAATAGCATTAATGTGATAATTCATGGAAAATTGCCAAAATTCCTCTGCGTAATAGCAAATATAGCTAAAACTAAGGCAGAAAATGACAATTATGCTGACAATTTGCCCAGATTTTGGCTAAAATAAACTCTGATTTTGCTTGAATTTCAATTAGAGTTGACGAATTTCGAAATTAAAGTTTAGAGTTAAAGTTGGGCACCTCGCAACTCTAATTATTTGAGTTAAAGTTTGATTAAAAGTTGGGAAATTTCCCCAACTTCAATTGATTTGAGTTAGAGTTAGAGTTCAACTCTTAATATACTACAGTACATACAGTACACAGTACATACCTACGGTACCTATTGTACTTCACATGTGCCTAAACTTCATATATAAGTACATATGTACATACGTACCTTTCTTTTTCTACCTGTTGTGCATACGTACCCGTACGTACTTCATAGCTATACAGCTACCTTACATTGTATGTACCTGTCGTGCATACGTATGTACGTACTTCACAGTACTATGGTACGTACTGTACCTGCCTGCCTACATCACATTGTACCTTCAGCGTTGAGGCTCCACACCGATTCGGTGTTGCTGAGTTTGGCGCTGCAGAGTCCGCCGCCTGCGCCGCCGCGCTTCCCGCCCTCTCCGTTCTCCGCGTCCTCCGTGTACAGAAAGAACAGGTCGTCGTACTCCAGCGAATCCGAATGCAGACTGCTCAGACTGGCCGCCTGGCGCAGACAGCGGCGGAAGAGCGAGGAGCCCACCTCCGCTGCTGCTGCTGATCCGGAGGATGCGGGTAGGGACGCGTCTGAAGCTGTAATTCTTCGTTTACAACCCCTGGGGGCTAATAAAACGTAAGTCGCTGGCCACAGAGGTCATATTCGAGGGCAAAAATGCGTCACAGAACCATTTTTGCAGAATCCATTTTTCAACTTTGTACAGTATGTTACATACAGTTACAATACAGTACCCTGCGCAGTACGGACCTACCAAGCACAATAAACCATTCTACCGTGTTCATCAGCGTCGAAAGAGCCCAGATTGAACTTGGCCACCGTCGTAGTGGTCAGATGTTGCGGCCGCGTGGACGACGATTCCAAAGGCGGCGTCAGCGGACACTGCTGGTGGTGCTGCTGAATCGGTGACGGTCGCGTCAGGTGCGCCGGTATTCCCACGTTGGAACTGGTCTGGGCCGCAGAGAAGGAGCTGCGCCTCGTAAGCCTAGAGCCCCCGGCGGTGCCGTCCCCCGGACCATTGGCGCCGGACAAACTGCGTCGTCGCGTACGCAGTCGCTGGCTGCCCCCGGCCCCACCGTGCCGGCGCCTGAACAGCTTGGGCGGCTTTTCGGCGCCAGATTTTCCCGCCGTTTCTACCGACACGGTTGTAGGTGCAGCAGTTTCATGACCGCGGTGGTCTGCGGTTGTTGCACGACTGTAGTCGATGCCTTGTCCCGTTCGACTGACATCTCCCTTAGCCTCACCTGCAGCCGCAGCAGCAGCTTCCAACTCCCGACTTTGCTGTTTCTTCGCCACTGCCTTCGCTGCGGCGCTGGACACGTGCTGCAGACTGCTGAAACTCTTGGATTTCTTCCCACTGCCCCCGGACACAGCGCGAAATCGTCGACTGGCGCCCGTTTTCGCCGCTCCTCGTCCACGCCCCGTGCTCAGAATATCTTCCACTCCAACCCCACTAGCTCGACGCTCAATCGTAGAAGTCGGAGAGGAGCGACGCTCTTCGACTGTAGGATGCGGACTCATTTCTGCGATCCGGTGTAAGGCGGCGGGTTCCGAAGCTCGCAGCAGCAAGGACTGTCGACTGATTTCGTCGTCGCCGGCGCCGTTAAAATGCCAGACGGCCGAGTCCAAACTGTCTCCGCAGCCGGAGTCGCGACAGTTGGTGGTGCAGCTCGCCCCTGTTGTTGTCGTACCTGCGGCGCCCGTTTGAGCAGTTATCATGGAAACGACGGCGGTGCTGGCGCCGGTAGAATAGCGACGCGCTTCCTCCTCCTCCTCTTCTTCTGCCTCCTCCTCATGATCGTCGTTCTTTCTCAACGGCGGAATCAGCAGATTCTTGGCGGTGGGGGCGTTCTCCGGCGAAATCCGACATCCAGTAGGATAGGGGCCGGTGGTGGAGGGCGTTATGGCGCCGGCGCTGCCACCAGTCCTGTTAACGGCGGCGGCGGAAGCTGGCGTCGGCTGTCTCACCACCACCTCGTACATCATCAGGTAGCCGTCTGCCGTGCCCACCCACAGCGTGCCTTCGTGAAAGAGCAGCGCCGTAATCAGCGCTTCCGTCTGATCTAAAGCGAAGAATGAAAAGGATACTTCTGTCGGTGCTGGGACGCGAACTCTGCGCTGTTAGGTACAGTAAGTGGGCCCTATTTATTGTGTTTTTCGTGTCGTTTACGCCTTGAGTACTTTACCAACTGAACTGCAGTGGTCAAAATCGTAAATCATTCGTCTTTCACAGGAAACAAATGACAATCAGGCATGTGCCAGGCAAAAAACCCACACTGTTCTGAGACCTGGATGGAATACTAAACCAGGCCCCTTCCTCTTCAAAAAAAATACAGGGTGTCTCACGTAGACCTCCCTAACGATTCAGCCTTATAACTTTCGTATTACAATTGGTATGAAGCTCAAATTTTGTCCCCAGAAACCCAAAATATACCATACTTTGTGGCAAAATTTGAGCCAGATACCTCAATAGGAATGAAATTACAGGCTTGAAAATTATGGACCCTGTTTTTATCATTTTTCGCACTGAGCATGGTTTTGAGATATGAATCTTCTGCTCAGCATGGTCACAAGCAGCTCATCCAACATGGCAATATAGTGGAACAACAATGGCTGAACGTCATCACAGTCCAGAACACACAGAATTCAAAAATACAGGCGATTTACCGTCCATAACAGAGTTCAAGGAGCTGTCGAGATCAATAGTGGCACCACTGATTTCAAAATGTTGAAAAACGTGGTCGCAATTTTGCAAGCTCGTAATTTAATCCTCACTTGACCTATTTCGCTCAAATTTTGCCACAAAGTATGGTATATTCTTGGGTTAGGACAAATATTGAGCTTGATACCTGCTGTAATAAGGAGGTTAAAAGGCTGGATCGTTAGGGAGGTCTACGTGAGACACCCTGTACATCCAAGTCTGCCAAGTCAGTACCTGCCAAGTCGGGCGGCCCGTGCTTTCCCCTGTGGTCGCTGCTGATGTCAAAGAGTAGACGGCAGGTGAAACTGGGCGGATCCCAGAGTTGGACGAGGGGGGAGTGGGCAGTGGCCAGCCAGACGCCGACAGCCGACGGCTGGAAGCAGAGAATCCTATCGAAGAAGGAGACGGAGCCGCCGGAAAGAGACGCCGCCACGTACAGGTGCTCCAGAGAGTCCAGGGTTCTGCAAAAAACAAACGTATTCACAAAGACGAAGCGCTCAAAACTGCGAGTAATCGGGTACGAATCGACGAGTGTACGAATTGATGAGTCGACTGGGGGGTACGAATCGACGTGTGTCTGTACCAGCTGCGTCAGGTACAAACTGCAGTGTATGAAACGAGTAGAGTACCAAAACCGGGGTACGAAACGGGTCGTGTACTACGTAATGCGAGCACCCCGAGTAAACTCACTTATAAAATTGTATGTGCGAACGTATTGTACGTGTAAAGGGCTGTACACCTACGTACTTACTTTGGGTTCAGAATCACAGCTTTGCTTCCCATGGAACACCACAGCTGTTGCTCGCTCACAATTGACACCGTCGCCAATGGAGCAGGACCGATTGGAATGTAGTACAGTTCCAAGAAGTTGGGTGTCTTTTCCGCCGCATTCTGTACAAGATTTTTGTTACCATAAAGTCAATCATTTCAAGTCTGTTCGATATTTTGTTTTGCTGATAGCCTACTAGCTCACCTCAATGACTGCCAGTGAGCCATTTGCCAGCGCAGCAAACAAGCGATTATCATGATACACAATCGACAGGGGAACATCTGTCAGCTTCAACTCCCACAAGCGCCGACTAAAACATACGGATTATGACACAAGGAGGGCGATCACAAATACGTGCGTGCGTGCGTGCTTGCTTTGCTTACTGTACAAAGTCTTACCAAGACTTGGGTTTTTCCGAAACTGACACCGCAACCAAGTATGCAGAAATCAGAGAGACGAACGCCAACTGCGCATCGCAAACAGCCACGGACACTATGCGACACTCAAACTGCAAACCAAAACATACGTTCAGTTCAGTATTACTATTGAGGGCCCTAACAAGCAAAATGGAATGGAAACAATGGCTCAGCATCTCATGAAGTTTACGTTACTTGCAGATAAATATAATAATGCAATATTTCAGCAGACATGTAAGAAGAGATGGGGCCAATCAATCAATCAACCTTACGTTACGTAATACCTCAATTTCCAGTGTTGACATCTCTGAGGTTGTGGTGTCAATGAGGGCGAGTTTGCCGGCGTTCTGACATCCGAATGCCAACAGACTGAGCGACGAGCCCGGACAGGCGGCAGCCGTCTCAATAGGAAGCAGGTTCGAAGATGCCGAATGCAGGTTCACCTAAACGACATAAGACCTCCCATTGTAATGTACTGTTACGTACTGCGTACGTATGGCAATAGCGTCCGAGGCCAGTAGTAATGTACGTAAACTAGTTCTAGGTAGGTAAGGCGAGTTTAGCCAAAAGTCCCCGGACCGGTCCCTGCTGGTGGGGTTGCCTAAGTCCGCAGCTGTGTCCGAGGGTAACGGGTTCGATTCCCGTTCGGTCCTATTTCTCTCCCCCCTTTTCGGGGCCCGGCTATCGCCATATGGAACGCAGCACGTCACAGTACCAACGTAGATACAAATACGTGTCGCAAATGATATCGATAGATTCAAAATCAGCATAAGAAATCGACTAATAATCTAACTAAATCCATCAATAAATAATGTTTCAGGAAGTTCGTATGAAATTTATTAGTTTCACCTATGCTGGGCTGCTAAAAGTATGATTGTAATCTATTCGCACACGTGCACGAACGTATGTACATACAGTACTTGTGGGTGGTGTTCCAAAGTGAGAGCGGCCTTCAACTCCTCCTTCTTCCTCAGCCGCTCTTTCAGTAGGCCGATGTAGCCGGACTGCTTGCCGGCCAATTCCTGACGACGCGGGAAAGGCCGCAACCCGCCGAATGCCAGCTGCAAAAAGATGCAAGACAGCCCTCGGTCATGAGAAGCACCAGCTTACAGTAATCTTACTTAACCCCCTCCCTAATCTGAGCTGGCCGCCTGGCCGCAGTCACCCGCCGTGGCAGTGGGTTTGCTTGCTGCGGCAGAAAACAGTGAGTGCAGTACGGTTGCGGCCGCAGGATGGTAGCGGGGGGGGGGGGGGGGCTGGCTGGCTGCGGCCAGACGATCCTTTCCCTCGCGCGTGCCCCAGGGCCCCGCCGGGGGGGGGTTTTGAAAAGCGACAGCGCGCAGGGAGAGAGACCTGTTACTTTTTCAGGTTCCATTTCACCCCACTTCACATAATTTATATGGATTTTTAGACTCCGAAATTATTTCTATAACTTACTGTAGTTTAACGTATATTTTTTTGTTTTTTCCTTAGCGTTCCCTTTTTACTTTATTTATTCATTATTTCTTTATCCTTTTTAGCATTTTATTTTTCAACACTATATAAATTACCGTTTAACACCTTACCTTTGAATTATTATTTTTTTTATTTCTTTTCTACTTTTACCTTATACACTTATCATCACAACGAAACACATAAGCACTTCTCTTCCCTCCTACTTACGTCCTAACCCCCTCACCCCCCACCACGACGCTCTTAACCAGCTCCGCAATGGCCTCGCCCGCTCAGCCCGCGGGCCGGGTACGAAACAGTCGAATGAATAATTTTTTCCTGTTTCCGCCGGCGCTTCTTTCGATTCCGGGCGGCCTGCGGACGGCCCGCGGGCGGCCCGCGGATGGCCCGCGGGCTGAGCGGGCGAGAGCGCATTGGAGCTGGCTAAAATAGGAAATAGACGCACTTTGATGAGTCCATCCGTGTCGTAGCTGAGCCGAGCAGCGGCTTTCATGACCTTCATGATGGATATGGTGTCGGTTCTTTCGAGCACAGTATCTTCGTGCAGATCCAGGAGAGACAGGGCGAATCGAAACAGCACTTTCGGCCCTTCCAACAGGAAGCAGTCCCAGACGCGAAGCATCGTCT
Source organism: Epsilonema sp. ZAB3_2 (assembly GCA_030247985.1). Classification (NCBI taxonomy): domain Eukaryota; kingdom Metazoa; phylum Nematoda; class Chromadorea; order Desmodorida; family Epsilonematidae; genus Epsilonema; species Epsilonema sp. ZAB3_2. Next base: position 26,634 of record JASAMW010007664.1, read on the forward strand.
GAAATAATGCAGAAAATCACACTCGTAATGCGGCATACTGTACCTATTATGTTTGTATTTGTATGTAATTGTTGCAAGTAAACGCAAGGAGGCATGTAATGTTACAGGATAGGATGTGTACCCCTCACAAACCTTATGGGCCGAAATGTTGTGGGGTAACAATAAAGAACACGTGGAACAGCCACGCTTTTTCGTCTTTGCTAAAGCTTATCCTGAGGCATCATTGATGCCAGGTCAAATATGCAAGGGCGCCAGGAAAATTGATGGATTAGTCTGGCTACTTCGGCTCTAGCCAATGAGTAATCCGGTCCCAATCATGCTAAGTACGTATGATAGAATAGTAGAAGCTTGGTAGAAGGCCCCATTAGCCGCCTTGTTTTGACGCGTGTAAACTTTTTCAACGTACAATACATATAGCTGCTTGGAAAACACGTAGTATCACGTATCACTTTACAGTCATCCGTTACTGTGGAAGTATCATTGGATCGGTACCGCTGTTGTGCGTTCTAATCTTTTGGTAACGTTTGTGCAGTACAATGCGATGAAGTGCAAAGTTCTCCTCCTATGGATGCTCCTTTTATTATTGGAGATTGTGAACAATTTCGCTACTGCTAACAGCCTGATTACGGATTCAATTGCAAGTAAGCCTTCCGCCAACGGAACCAACTTGACACTGGATTTACTCCTTCATGAAATACGCGGGCTTCAACAAACTGAAGCAAACATGCGACAAGAAATTGCTAGCTTGAAACTTGAAAACCGGATTATCCGAGAAAACGTGAAGATGGCTGACCAATGGGCACAAAATTGTGACGATGAAGAACGAAACAGAAGCTGCTGCAGCAACAGGGTACAGTCCCCCTCAATTTCGGAAGGTGTTAAGGAGCAGTTGAAGAAGCTGAATCTTGATCTTCGGTGGCTTATCAAAACAGTTGACAGCAAGTCGATCCGGAAGAGACGAAAAGCGGAAACCGAGTTACGACTCAACAGAGATCTGTCGCGCCTCAAAACTGATGTGACCACTATCAAGTTGATAGAAAACCAGTAAGAACTACTGTGTAAAAACAAATCTATTTTTTTGTGTACATACCCTACATACCATGACAGTACGTACATAATATGGATATTTGGCTGGACAAAAGTCACAGATAATAAATGATGCGAGCCAGAAAAGATTATTACATATATTGCAGAGAGCTCCCAGAGATGAAGAGCATATTACTCAGTCAAGGCAGCAAACTGCACCGTCTTCTCAACCTTTCTGCCCTATTGACCAACGAGCTATCCGAATTGAAAGCAGCTGCAAAAATGACACCACTCGAAGCTGCTGACTACCCAATTATTTATCAACCGACAGAATTGGAAAGACTAGGCGGAAGATTGAACGAACTGCAGGAGAACTATGAGCAGTTGACAGAGCAGCAAAGATGGAATCAGTACATCATGGAAGCCTGGAGAAGCAAGTTGGACAACTTCCAGCAGGAGACCAGGGACGCAATTGCTCACGTCATTTCAGCACTGTCCTCAATTGCGAGACAAGCAATTCACGAGCCCCAAGAGGCAATTGGTCAGCTTATTGATGATGAGGCAGAGTTCAGTGGAAGCGGTGATTACCCACCATTTTCGACACCTCATGACAAAAGCTGGCAACTGCAAGCACTGAATGAGTTGCGCCAATTGAAACGAACGCAACTGAAGATACTGCGAGAACAAGGAAGGAATCGTCAGCAAGCACAGCAGGTAGTTGAGCACCACCGAAGTTTGCATCCCCAGCTGAAGCAGTTGCAAGACGCAGTGAGAAAACTGCAGCAGAAGCTGCGAGTTTGTCAAGAGAAGAAAGCGGACAGAAGCGATTTGCAGTTGATGGAGAAAAAGGTGCAGCAACTGAAGCTCCGCCTCCAGAGCATCAGCTCCAGCGCAGAGCGTTTCCAGCTGGCGGTGAAGAGCAACTGGACTGAAGTGGCCAGCGCAGCGTCGGACGCTCGCGATTTGTGCGAGCGATCCGCGACGGACGCGCGAAGAAGCTCGACTGTGGTCAACGCCATCAAAGAGACGCACTCTGACCACTTTACGATCATCCAGAATCTTCGTCAACAGGCGAACCGAGTACAGAGCGATGTGCTCATGCTTGGACTGAAGCTGACCAGTCTGCAGGCGGAGTTTCTCAACTCCAGCTTGCATCTGCATCAAAGCAGTCGCAAGGATCACGAGCAAGACATGTCACTGGCTGCAGCCAAATTGAAGATAGATGATGTTGCAGCTGAGACTGGTATAACATTGTAGGTAACATTACACACGTACTACCACACACATCTACCTATATGTATGTAATGTTCCTACATACTGTACGTATAGGCCTATTACATACAAACGTAAATGTAAGTACACCTTTGCGTAGTTGTCCACTGAGAGAACATGCGAAGATTTCTGAAATTAGAATGCGTAATTGAACTGCAATGCAATCTTGCGCGAAAATCTTCACGTTCGCTTTGTGGACCGACTATACCTACATATACGTAGTATTTACGTAATTGTGGCAGATATATTTTTGGTGGCAGCATACTATACCTTCAGTTCAGAACAGTAGCGCTGACAATCGATTTGATAAAGTTCGCACAGCTCTTTTGCAGCTAATTGCTTGTATCAACTGAAACGAATGAATCGAACTGTGCTTGGAAAAGTGGACTATGACACATGGAAATCAGTGGAGACTCAGTTGGATATGACCAGCGCGAAAATCGGAGATGTCAGTAGAAAAGTTGGCCGGTTGGACCAAGAAATGAACCGCACGCAGACAGAAATGGCGAACTTGCATACTCAATTGCCGAATGGTAACTGTGTGCGTACGTAGCGACGTGTCGTTTGTAGGCCTATACTGTATGATTCCGTGAATTGCAAAGGTTGGGACGTTCATACGAAAATAAGCACGTTTTCAGATTGTTCTATGTCTACCGTCAACGCCGTAGCCGTTTTCTACAAATCGGGTGTGTATCCTCTGCGAAGCATCTCAACAAACAGAAGCAACATCATCGGCTACTCGTCTAATTCCTTTCTCGCTTACTGCGATATGCACGAGGACGGCGGCAACTGGACCTTAATCCATCGTCGCCAGCACGGTGACATCGACTTTAATCGCAGCTGGACAGAGTACGCCGCTGGATTCGGTCGATTAAGCGGCGGCGGCGATTTCTGGCTCGGAAATCGGCGCATCCATCAGCTGACCTCTTCTTCTTCTACGCCGCCTAAGTATCACGTCATGCTTCGGATCGGCGTCTGGGATTTCTACGGCGATTATCGATTCATCGATTACTATCCCTTTGTCGTGGAGGGTGAGGAGGAGCGCTTTCGGTTGGGTAGTGTCGGCGTGAAAATTCGAGGCAATTTGTCGGACGCGCTCGGCGCTCACGTGGGCGCCAGGTTCAGTGCAACCGACCGCGATCTGGACGCTAGCAGTACGCACTGCGCGCGATACTACGGCGCCGGTTGGTGGTTCGCGCACTGTCAGAAGGCGAATCTGAACGGCAACTTTCGTCTCGGAATGCTCTGGTTTAACAACGCCACTGCCGACTGGATTCATTTGAGGCGCAGCGAGATGAAAGTGCGGCCGGTATTTGACGGTGTCGCTTAGGACCAGGGTATGAACTGACAAGAACCCATAATGATGAACCGTGATTTAGCTTGCGCCGTGGCATCATGCATATGCGTTCTGTGGACTTGGTATTCTATCATGCAATTTTTTTCATTACAGTAAGTTATGTTTATAAAATGAAGGAGAAAACCTAGTTCTAGTATTGTACCTGCAGCTCCAGGTAATGTACTTCGTACTGCGTTCATCTTGCACTACGATTTTCAGGTACACGGTGTCATGCATTGCAGTCGACTGCATCGCTAAGTATTTTGTTTGCTTTATCACGTACTGTACGTATGCATGCTTGCTTGTAATGGAGAAGCCTAACCTGGAATGGGACGGCATCGAAGAACAGGGCCAGGAACCAGTTGAGGGTGACGGTGGCCAGATCGATGTCGGAGCGATTGAGATGCTCGGCCAATCGGGGCAGCTTCTGCTCCATCAGTTCCTTCAGCACTTCCTGATCTGCCTGCGCCCCCGTCAGATTCTGATCGAAGTAGGAGCGGACAAAGTAGCGCTCCGTTAACGCCACCAAAAACCTACAAAAATGTGTTGTGCAGTGTGTGCGCAAGAGGCACACGAATTTGATCATGGTTGTTTTTAAAAAACGTTTACCAGAATGTGTCTTCCGGACTGAGAAAGAGGAGAGAAGTGGCGGCGATAAAGTTCATGCCCTGACAGTAGCCGATAGCCGGATTGTGCAGACAAAAAGCGCGCAACAGCTGCTGCAGCTGATTTACCTGTAAACATGTACAAAATACGAATACATACCTACTGTGCATAGCCTCCGTACGTGCATATATGTATGTACATGCACATGCACCACGAACTGTACGTATGTGTCCTCTCTTCATAGGTACTTGTTCGTTACCCCTTTGCAGGCAGCGGAGCTGAAATGAACGTTGTTTGGCATCGTGCGCAACAAGTCCAGGGTTATCTGCTTCTGATGAAGTCCGCTGAACTAAAAATTTTATAACAACATGGTTTCGATAACCACAGTAGTCAGTAGTCCTAAGTCCAAGATACAGCTTTCCATGTAAGTAATGCAGTGTAATGCAAATTAGTCAACCTATGAGAGTTGTACCTCAATTTCGCCGGGATGCTGAGAGCTGCAGAGATTCTTGTAGTAGTATTTGCCGTATTTCAGCTTCAAGTCCACCACTTGTTGATGAATGAGACAGCGCCAGACCGCACTCCGGTAGGACGGTGGAATACCGTTGCGGACTAAGATACGCGTTTCCTTCTGCAAAGAAAACCAAAATGCGCTCAAAGATGGTTGATGGTCTTTTCAACGGTGACCTAAGTAACGTACCTACCTATTCCAAGCCGAAAAATGGTACTCAAAGGGCAGTGCCCTACAGCCCTATATGTCTGCTTGCATTATCGATTGCCTAGAAAGGTTCACCACCTCCTGCCATTGACCATATACGGTACTTGTCCTGGTGACTGTAGCCAAGGCATTGTGCGTGCATTCGTACGTACATACATTGTTGACGAGTATGTTTTTGCTGCGGGCCAGATAGAGCTTCCATCGATGTTTGTGCTGCTGCTGACTGGCCAGCTGGGACTGGTAGTGCTGATGCAGCTGAGTGCAGATGTAGTGCAGAGCCAGCGCCTCCTCTGTGAAACTGTGCCGGAAACCGTACACGTCCACGTGACAGCTTCCGTTGGTCAAACTGCACATAAAAATTGTAAACTCAACCCCAAACAAACTCTATACCGTGTGTGATGTACATACGTACAATCACAATCACGTACGTACGTACAATCACAATCACAAGAAGCCACATCATGCGAGCGGGTATTTATGTATGTACCTATGGTATGCATTGTACGTACCTAGCGTAGGTTAGACGAACAGTACGTACATTGATGAGCAAAGGCATCTGTTTGAAACCCATTCTGTTCATATTCATACCTTTCAAAGGTCGGCAATGTAGGATCCACCATCCTAGCCTCTTGTAGCAGTTTCAGTACCCGCTTCTTATGCTAAATGTTTACAGGAAAAGTATCACATGTAACCATATTCATATCATACCAATACCAGTATTTTATACATCCATCCAACCAAGCAACATACATACAGTACCACATCTCCGCCAAAGAGCTTTATCTCGATGATGTCCGCGTTGTACTTTTCGCCAATAGGAATGCGAATGCAAGACTGCAGCAAATACACGTATTCCTGCTTGAAAGAATCCAGTTCAGACTCCAAATCGGACACTTTCCTGTAACGAAACAGTATATAAGTTGCACCGACTTTCAGTAACCTCAAATTTAGCAAATTTCTAATAAGTGCAAGCGCAGAGCATGCATGCACACACGTCAGAAATACATAGACCTAACTTTTAAATAAATTAAATTTTAATTATTTATTTATTTATTTATCGAAGAGCAGAAAAAAGAAAAAAAATAAATTTGAAAAAATAGCTAAAAGGGAATTTGGACTACACCAATCTAATATAAGAGATAAAATTTTTAAATCTTTCAATAAAGCAAATTCTCAATATTTTTAGAAACTTTATATACACTATAAAAAGGTATATAGTGTTTTATTAGATCCTTGTTATTTTTATTTATTTATTTATTTATTTATTTAGTGTTGCGCGCGCTGCATGCCTCGTTTTTTTTTTTATTTATTTATTTATTTATTTATTTATTAATGTACTTGCCTGTAGAGTTTTCCGTATTGACTCTGCTCATCTTGATATTTAGCCGCCAATCGGACGATTTCGGCATTGAGAAACTTGTTCTGCTTCTCCAGCACTTTGGCCTGTTGACTCGGATCTACAGACTGATACCTAGAAAAATATTATTGATTGGTTACCGCTTGCCACTGACTGTACGAACAGTGAATAGTAACAGGCAACAAATCAATGCAAATCCGTGTATGGTAATAATGTACAACCTGCATGATATTGTATCAAGAGTCCATAATGTATGAAATTGAAGCGTACTCTTTTTGTGCCTCCAGCTGGCGAGTTAGCTGGCGAATTTTTGCCAACGCTTTCTGCAGCTGACATTTGTAGGTCAGATCACGCTGCTGAAGTCGGCCCAACTCCGTTTTTAGTTCCCTAGAACATTTGCCATCCTCAACTTTACAGTACTACGTAAGTACGGTTGGTGAGTGCGCCAATAGTACATAAAGTCGAAAGTGCCGACAAAATCGAAGAATACTGACGTATACGTACAGAAGTTGTTGCTCCGACGACAGATGACCTGGCATCGCGAAATCCATGCCGTAGCCACCACCGCCTCCATCTCTACAAAAAACCATATTGTAAGGAAAAGGATCACATTGTATGGTGATGGCACAGCAAAAGAGTGAGCCTTCCAGGTACTCGATAAACCCGTGAATCAGATGCACAAGGGCCAGTTATGGTTCCTCCCGGAAACTCACTATTTTCTGCAGTCGAATGTCTCTCTCTGTATCTGTACACATACTCGCTTTGTTGGTCCTGCAACCAGTTTCGAATCCAGGCTTGCAGATGCTCGACATTTTTCGACCCGCCAATCTCCGTCTCCAGGCCTACGCTTGGCCTTCTGACTTCGTCCACTCGCTCTTTAGCCGGAGGTCGAGAACAGGAAGAAGTTGATGCGGTGCGCCCAGCATGATTCGCTGTGCCTCCACCTGTCATGTACAGTATTGTTATGTACGTACACATACAATACAGTACGTATGTACGTACATGTCAATAAGAACAGCATTCACAAAATCGATAATTATTCGTCTATTTGCTGCACCGTAGGTAGACGACAATCAACGACATAAAAATTTCCACAGCTGAAAAGGGCTTCAATAGCTGGTGTTTTTACATTTTACTAGGCTTCCCCATCGCTCTCCTAATTTTAGAGTAAAGGTAGAGGTGGTCCAAATAACCCCAGCGGTCCTAAATTACCCCGCACTTCATCGAATACCGCATACATATGCAGGCATACAGTAGTTTACATTACAGCGCTCACAGTGCAGTGCACAAGTGGTGCCACTGGGTTCGGGATCAGCGGGTGGCGTGGTCAGATCGCCGGTCGTCGTGTGCTGGGATGACGCCGTGGAGGTGGGAGTGGATCCGAAGTAGAAAGCCAGCCTTTGATTGGCTGCTGCTTCCTGCTGCTGGTGTTGACAGTGCATGGATCGATTGCATCGTTCCTGCAGCGAACTGCTCATCGGCATGGCGGGTGGAGCGGAGGCTGAAAGAAAGCAAACGTAGAGTTGCCTCAACTCGCTTGCTGAGGTGTTGTTCGTGCTTCAGCTTATAGGTACCTACTTGGGCAATAGTAGTTTTCGTTTCCTTTGCCACCGCCGCTGTGCAAGCTGGACTTGAACGCAGAATCCAGCAGACATGCCATTTCCGTGTCGCTCTAGAAAAAGTAAAGTTTATCCCAACTTTGTGCACCTTGTATGTATGTACCAAGAGTCCTATATTTTTTAATAAAAAAAATCTGCTTGGTACAATAGAGCTTTACAGGTAGCGAAGTTGACGAGTGGCATCTGGACATTTGGTCAGAGTTGGTGGAGGTTGTGCTGGCCACATCCAGAGCGTTGTGAAAGACGCTCAGTTGCTTTTGTTTGCTTTCGTCTTTGCGGTGCTGAAGGCAGCTGAGCCACACGAGACAGGATTGATCATTTTCCGCTTCCACTTCGTATTGTCTGCCGCCGATTGCGCTTGAAGCAACATACATACATACATATACTAATGTACAGTACATACTACCATGGGCTCTTGGTATACCTTCTACTGCTCCTACATACACGCACCATACAATATAAGAAATAAATGACAATTTTTTCATTTCTCTGGCTTACTGTATGATAAAGGCCCGTTTGTTGGTTTCGCTGAGGGAGACGGCGCAATTTTTCAGTTCAATCTGGCCGATCGGCTCCCGCTTTCGAATGAACTCCGCCTCGTCTTTGAAGTATGCCAGTTGACAGTGCGCTTCATCCAACACGAAGTAATATCGGCGCTTGGGTTTCAGATAGGTGAATGCTAAAGTGCAAATGTCAGCGCGTTTTACAAAACAAACTTGTCCAGGCAATATCGCAGTTGTATTGCTGTATTATAGTACGATCCGCAGAGCATTACCTCCTCCGAGAAATTTCAAGTGCAAAAAGCCAGCCAAGCTATACCAACCCGACATTGCTCGAGGATTGCTCAACTTTCTGGGCCTAAAAAATAGCATAAAATTTATTTCGTATGCAAAAGGCAAAAGTAATGGACCAGGCAGGTGGTCTGTGTCTACACACCAGATAGTTACCAGATAAATTTACTACAAATTACCGACGGCGATAAAAGTTGCGAAGAAAAGTTATTGCGGCACAGAGGGAAATAGACGGCATGCATAAACTAACACTATTGGCGGACTCTTCTAAAGTCCTTTCCTTTTGTCTTTTCAGATTACGGTGTGTACAACTAGGTACGTACAGATTATTGTACTGTACGTCGAGAAAAAAAAACAGCCTAACATATGTTTATTAGTCTACAGAATTCCAATGTCGGCACATAGAGGTGAAACCGAAAATATAATAACAGCCTTAGTTCAAACTTTCCAGGCGTACATAATGCATGCAAAGAGCATAATGCTGTCGGCCTTTGTGGCTTACATACCTAACAGTACGTACGTACACTTATTGTCTGGCACAAAAATTTTTAGCCAAAATGGGGTCTGCCCTGGATGGTAGCAGCCGTCGCGTACATCCTGCAGCAGCTGCCACAATGTGACACAAACAAGAGCCCGTAGCATCAGGCAGGATGACCGAAATACTGTAAAACTTCAAAACGTAAGGACGTCTCTTGATAAGAATTATAAGCAGAAAATTTCGTCCCTAATTTCAATACATTCCTGGACACCCTATAATGCACGTTACGTGACCCATAAACCATGTTATCATCATAACAACTTTTCTGACCCGCAGTTTCTGACATTCCTCCCATGCGAACATCCCTTTATTTTGGAATTTTACAGTAGTAATCCTGTCGGCAACAAAAACTAGGAAAACTGACGCCTATGCTATTACTAGTACATAATGCACATACAGGTACGTACATTGCGCAACGGATTTACGAGGATGCACCGAATAAGGAGCAGGATAGAAAATTGAACCCGAAAAAAATGGATGTCACTTTTGTGGTAGCCGAAAAGAATGCACATTTGACATCAAAAAGTGGTTTAGCTTTTGACATCCGAATATGAATAAGCAGATGGCTTTACCCGTACGTACAATCGTATCATACTGTAGGTACGTCTAGCTAAAAGAGCCAGCAGAACCTACATTCGTAGGGAAGTATATTTTGCCTCCTACTCTATCTAAGCAGTAAAGCACACGACATGACGTGACTTGATGAAAATAGTGAAAATAAATACACGTAAATAAAACAGAACAGCAGGTGTGTTTGTCGGTATCCAAAAGCCGAGGACATCGTTGTTGTCTGTTGTACGTAAGTAACGAAAATGTACGCAACGTAAGATTATACAGTACACTACACGTACACTACATGGTACTATGTACAGTGGGAAGGGGATAAATAAGCTACACAGGGTACGTTTATCTACATACGTACATATACCTATATTTACCTACTCACAGCAGAGCAGTGAATAAACCAAGAATAATAGCAGAAATTTATAAAATGTGCTCAAATAGTTGATTTCGGTTTGATGAAGAAAAGAATAACCTGAAGTGTCTGAAACACCCATCACAAATTGTTCGAAAGAGGACAATAGAAACAGATGCACGTATAACAACAGATTCTTCAAGCACTACGTGGGTGAAGTTCCTGTTCGATGCTTTGAAGCTCAAGAGAGTTAAAAAAGACATTTTGTGATTTTATTACCGTATTCAATGTGCTGCGCTATTTCACCTCCACACAACATCCTCCGATCGTAAGTGGTCGCTAGCCATCAATGGTTTATAAACTATGGCCATCTATGAAATGATCGCCTTAAATTTTGGACCTGTGACGTTGAACTTGATATAACTTATAGGGGCTGGAGCTACCCGCGTTTGAGTAAAAACTTACTCGCTTGTAATGTCGAAGCAGGAAGCATAGGCGTAATAATTATAATCAGTTCGACAAAGTCCCTTGATTCCTGTAGTAGGAGTGATCCGATTTGTAGGCTCAGAATCTTCTTGTAGAGTGAAGCACTGCACTGATCTCGACTTTGACAGTCGCTTGTTCGAGAGCATGGAGGAGCAAGGATAGTACTACCAAAAGGAGGTACTGTATGTACAGCGTTTTCTTGATGTAACAGCGCCGTGTTCAATAAGATGCAATAAAGTGATAGATTTGAATTTTTAAGCAGCATTTATGTACATAGCTGAAATAATTACACCCCCGCGTCGGAAATTATATAGTCCACCAGTTTACAGTCAATCAACATGAACAGCTGTGGCGGAAACGAAAGGCCAGAATCAGCGATGCAGTGCAAGTAGCAGACCAATAAAAGAAACAAAAAGCAAGCTTCCACAGCGTCAACAACGATACAGTCAGGCAATCAAAGTTCCAACCAAATATTGCAAAAAAAAGGAAGCAGGAAGGTGTGCGCTGCGCATGAAAGCATGCTTGTCATGCCGTTTGCGTTCGCCTAGCGCGACGTGCATTTTGCCGCATTATGTCAATCATGTGTACACAGGCATGCGCTGTCACGTTCAATTGGAGATTTCTGGGTGACTCATAAGGAATGACCTATTATTTGTACCAACCCCTGGTGGGTTATGGCTATGGGAAAGTGCTAACTAATGTTGAGTCCGGGTGACGGGTGAACGCAACGCACGCTTACCTTGTGGTGGAGCTCGCATACAGATCAGTCAAAAGTCAAAATGGAAAGAAATCTTTCCCAAGTGTTACTGTCAACTACAGAGACGTCGAATGGAGAGAAACCTAAACAGTTTATAACTTTTCCTTTAGAACAACATAACAAAATAAAACTCAAGAAGATAACACCAGGCACAAAAGAGGTCAATAAACAGAGCTGCATCAAGCAGAAACCTATTTAGCCCGAAAAATAATCATGTGTGAAGAGGCAAGATCAAGAAAGATCAGAAGATGTCTGGCTTCAGGTTAGAAAGTGACAGTGCAACACTTTGGGAGCACCCTGTATGACAGTTGAAGCATGGATGAAAGCCTACTGCCACTGCGGCTTTTGGTGGAATCAGGTTCTACTTCTACTACGTGACGTACGTACACGTACGTTATACTGTACTGTACACACATACAATACCCATTGACAGCAATGACTTCAATGCCAAAATACAATTAGCGCGGTAGAAATTTTTTAATGTTGGATTCTAAAGGTAGGAGACGGATGAAACAGCTGTGAAAATAATTCGCTCTCAATAATGCATGCAGCACACAATAAGCATTGAAACTGTAACTTCACCATATGTTCAGCTAAGCTATAGCCTTAGTATAGTAACAACAACTACTGAACGTCTGACACAATAAGGTAGTAGCTTACCGTAGATAGAAGCAATCTGGAATTTAGGACAAGGTTCGGTCATGCCTGAACATCGAGTTTTTAGAAAAACATGGCAATAAATTTACATTTTAACGGATAAATAGGCTGCTACAGAAAATGGGTCACCAGCGCGGTATCGGTAGACAAAGGAAGCTTCATAAATTGCAAAAAGGATTGGCGTATTATGCATTGATATCTGCATGCTCAAAATGACAGGCTAGCAAGGGTATACGTAGGCGATAGGGTGTAGGGTAGCATGGGGGAAAGTGGACCACCCAACGAGATCACCAGAACCAAGCCTGAAACAAGGCAAGTACTGTAATACACCAAAAGATAGGTCTTTTAAACTGGTTTAGGGTGCCAAGTAGACCAAATTGCTAAATTTATTTAGAGAGTTATTAGCAATTTTCGGCGGTGGGGGAAAGTGGACCAGGTGGGGGAAAGTGGACCAGGTGGGGGAAAGTGGACCACCCAAGCATTTTTCGAGTTTTGAGCCTGCCTGACCAGTTTTCGAGTTGCGGCTGGTTGCAGGGAAAAGAACAGAGACAGGGGAAGGTTTTCCAATGCAGCTGCTCGTTGCTTGCTGAACTACAGTTGGGAAAAATACGGCACTAACGGAAAAACATAAGAACGTCACTATTACCACAGTTCATGTCAGTATGGTGGGGCGTGGGGGAAAGTCGACCACCTGAGCACTTGTACACATTTTTGACCTTTCTGGTCACTTTTCTCATTGCAGCTGGTTGTAGGGAAAAGAAGATAACAAAGAGAGGGTTTCCAAATGCAGCTACTCAAAAATTAGGCAAAAAAATGACAGTGGATAGAGCTAGGGAACAACGCCATTCCTCACACTATGATTTAGTGTGGTGGGGGAAAGTGGACCACCTTCGATTTGAATATGGATAAAAGAGTCAGGTAGGAAAAATAAAAACATAAAAAAATGGGAAAAAATAGACCACAACAACTTGAATCTAATCTACTTCGTCATGCTTCATTATGTTAGTACCTCAATTGAAAGAGGAGACTTTAAGGATCACAATGGTACCATAGTTGTTGGGGTTCGTCCTACTCATCATGAAGATATAACAAGTTGAAGTTTGGGTGGTCCGAATTCCTCCGTGGTCCACTTTCCCCCATGCTACCCTATTGTAGTATACTGTACTACCAAAAATAGTACGTACAACGTATGTGCGTTGTCCGAACAAGCGCCCCCAGACAAGTTGGCTGTCCAGAAATTTGGTGGTCAGATATGTAGAAACAAGAATGTATATGGACCGAGCACACAATAGAAGGGCACAAGCCTCATTTTTTTACTGGCCGCTTATGTTTTCACCCCAAGAACACTTCATTTCTGTTCTGGGTACCTACCTACCTATGCCCCTTGAGAGTTTTGAGTACACGCCTGGATGACTATACAATACCCGTGGGATAGAGCTGCTGACTGGCACTATTCGCTACTTGCGCTAAAATAAAAAATTTATGGGTACATCGCGAGCTGACCACACTCTGGGTTGGGTACTCTGTTTTCAGTGCGTTTTTTGATCGGTGTTGGCGGCGTTATCAATCAAGAAACGCACTGTAAATCAGACGGGATCAGCCTTCGCGACCACTCACACTTCAGCGCAAATAGCGAATACAATCTATGCACCGGATATCACACGCCAAAACAAAAACAGATAAATCAACCGCACCGTGCGCTGCTGGCTTACCGGATTTGCAGCTGAATTCTTCTTCTACTGCTCCGCCCTCCTGCGCCGATAGGCTTTGTCACTGCGGTACGCATACGCGGAGGAAGTAGCATCATGGCAACAGTAACCGGGAGCTTCCTTTCCTATTGTGCATCAGTTTTCCAGTAATAGCTGCAACACTCAATATGCACCTACCTACACAGCTGTACGACGAACGAATAACCTGACGTTGTACAATACATACGATGACATAGGACTTGTATGAGTTCAGGTTAGTGGAGTCAGACGCTTATGTGGCAGGTAGGTACTACGTATGCTACCAGCCGGGTGCCTACTAGACTAAGACCGTGCTCGGAAGCAATGCAAACGCATGAGTGCAGAAATTATCGTGTTGCTATGTGCTCAGGTAGGACAGGGCGCTAAGTTTAGATTACAGCTTATGAGCGTGTTGGCGTGGTCTTTATTGCTTGCCTTTAAGTGACTCAGAGGTAGAGCTATATGAAAGGGATAAGGAATGCACACCAAAAGGGTATTGTGCCGTTGTGCAAAGCAAAGGGAGCCTTCTTATTTCCACTTGCATTGTATCGTCAGGTATTGTATTGAACCAGAATGAACTGTTTGCAAATAATGTTATGAAATGTAATCCTCTAAGCACGTACTCCTCGAGCTCGAGCACGCGCTTCTCTTCGCTCCCCGCGCCATTTGCCTTCGCTCCGCGAGCGAGCGCGAGCGGTAAAGCGGAACGACGCTAAGCGCGCGTTCGAGGAGTACGTGATCACAAAAAAGAAAAAGAAGTCAGAAGAAAAAGGGAAAGGGAGAAGGAAGATTCGGACGGAAGGTTGAGGAAGGATCGATGCTCATCTAACCATCTCTTCCAATCCAAGAATATCCAAGCTTCAAGCGTTCCTCTAAGTATGCCGAAGCCTCAGCAGCAGTCGCAAGGAAAATCGGCGGCTGCCCAAATCTGTTCTCATTCGAAAGGCGGCATCGTCTGTTCGCACTGTCTGCTGAACCAGGCGTTCAATCTGTCCCTCTCCTCTTCTACAAGGATAGAATCCAGCCCAGCCAGCACTTCTGAGTTGCAGCCACCAGCAAAAAGTGCATCCATAGGCCTATTTCAACGTCTCTCCTTCAGTGGCAGCGGTAGTAGCGGTGTGGGCAAGAAAAAGGCCTATCCTCCTGATACCCAATATGAAAGCGGCGGCATAAGCTGCGTAGAAGGGGGAAGGAGGCAGTTTCAACAAATGGAAGAGACGGATGCTGCTGCTAGTGATAGCAAAAAATGCAAAATAATGTCAACTACAACAGCGCAGCCAGTAGACTCAGCGTTTATCGATTCACAAGTTGAGTTGGAGGCAGACGAGATGATTGATTTTTACTCGGGGCGCGCTACCCCCACTCCTGCGAAAATGAACGGGGGTACTAACGTGACTACTATGGGTGCAGAAGCAGAGGGGGAGCTTCATTTGATGAACACAACATTTGTACCGGAAGAAGAAGGAGAAGAACCAGTCACGATAGCGCCTCATGCTGCTGAGCAGCATATGGAAAGAGTGAATTCTTGCGATGCGACAGCAGCGCCCTCTAGCGGTGGCATAGGAAACGGGCTAGAACTGGTCGAAGCAGCGGCTAGTCAGTTTTTGAAGCAAATGGAGATAGAGGAGGCGAAAACAGGCCTATCTTCTGCCACGTATATGGAAGGAGGGCAGATGCTACAAGCTGAAGATAAGAAGAGGAAGGAATCGTTGTTGCTACGTCTTTTCGAATCGAAGCTGTTCAACATGTCTATCGCCATACAGTACATGTTCAACTCAAAGGAAGTCGGCGTACTCTCATATCTTGGTATGCAAAGTATTCCACCTCTTCTGTAATATAGTATTTACTGTGCCGTGGAACTGTGTATTGGCCTTACCCGATAGCAGCACGTGCGTAGTGCTGCGTCCCTTGCGCCCTTGCCATATTTACTTACAGTATATTCTCACCACCGGTTTTCCCTTCGGTTTATTTGCAAAATCAATATGTGTGGTCAGTCCGTATACTTTGTTTGTAAATAAATACTACAAGGGTGATTGGGACATTGCCACTGCTATAGGGTGAGGCTAATAATATTGTTGTTTTGTTGTTGTAGGGAATAAACTGTTTCAATTTCCCAATGGCCAAGTTGATTTTTTTCTGCCGCAAATCATCAATCTGTACATCAACATTCGCGAATTGGCGGAAATCCTGCATCCATACATCGTTCATCGGTACCTATTTTTCTCACATTGATTCGCATAAAGCGCCCTATGCTGTGAAGAGTCATCTTACCTTTTCTTGCTTTTATGAAGTTGTCGCAGTGTATTTTTATGAGATGGCGCCATGGCGGCGTTTCTGTTTTTTCAGATGTCGAAGGAGTGTGGATTTCGCGCTTCAGTCCGCTTGGTTGCTGGAAGCCTATGGCGTGGACAGCTTTCGTGGGTCGAAAAAGAAGGCGCAAGGCCTGAAACTGAAAAACTTGATCCTCACCGACGAGCTAAAGTGCGTCACATTGTACTAGAATAGTAGTCTGTTCCACTACTGAGAGAGTGCGGAGATTTCTGAAGTCTTGAAACGCACGTTTGCGCAAAATAGCACAACCGACTTTGTAAGAACGTAGAAAACGCGTAGACAAAATGGGCTAGCGTAAAACTAGTCGTGCTCATCGATTTCCCCCGCATACAACACATGTTCAAGGCCTTCTTTGTGGATAATACTTTTCATATACCGTTGCCTATGTACCGTTGCTGTTTCGTATGTGTCCGCCTATTGTGTAGACCTCAACGATCGGGGAAGGAGAGTATGGGCGAAATTTGGGCTCGTCCTGCCGAGCGAAAGACGCATCAACGCTCACGTTCCGACGCTGGATCAGGTAAAATTTATGAGCGTTTTCTCTTGTAGGTTGTAGGATAGTGCGGGGTAATTCTGGCCAGGTTTAATTCGGACCACCCCTGTCTTATCTTCGTTTAGCAGAGGCAGGCAACAGGCGAATCAGGGAACTGTGTAATCTTCACACAGATTATGAAAGTGCAGGGATCATTTTGATGATAATAACACACTTACTTCTCCAACTTTCCGAACAGGAGACAAAAGTAGGATAGGTGGCCCGAATTACCCGCCACTATTGATCAGTTGCGCTAAGACTATTGGGTGGTTGCGAGGTGGCCCTGTGGTATTTAGTGAAATCGGTGCTGACGGGGACGTCGAAGTCGTTAAGTCACCTGAGATCAGAAAAAAGCGAGCTAACAACAAGAAAAGATAAGAAACGACGGTCGTCGACCCCACTGGCACCGATCTCAGCTTTGACTAAACACCGCGGGGCCACCTCGCGATCATCCAATCCAAGGTGTTAGCGCAATTGGTCAATACTTACAAAGTTTGTATACGGTTGTGTGGATGGAACCAGATTTACTGCGCAAAGGCATTGGCTTATTGGCGTGCTACTGCTATAACCCTTTTGCGAAAGAAAATGACTGACTGACTGACTGACCCTTTGCCTTAACCCTTTGCATGCTATGAAGTGTCCACCTCGACTAACAATGCATGATTGGTTTCTGCTTTATTATTTCAATTTCTACAACAATCAATCTCTTGATCTATCCTTCATTTTTTGGATGCAACTTTTTTGCTTTCTCTTCTCTGCTTTCCCTGTCGAATGAGGGCATATGTCTTGTGTTCTTCTATAGATTGAGTTGTGCACATGGCATGCCCAAGTAAAATAATAACAAGAACTTTTCCGTAAAATGTCCTTTCGGCAATATTCCAATGTGACCTTTTTATCAGTTCTTGATAAGAACGTGAATGAGGTGTTTGCTCTTTTATTTTGTTTGCGTGGTTGTGCGTACTGTCCTCACAGATAGAAAGGAGAGCAATGTTGTAGAACACTTCTCTGGAAATGCACCTTAGGCACCTTTTTTATGGTCCAGCAGCCGTTTTCCAAACATACTTAGACTTTCGCATTACGTTGCTGACCAGTTTAAAATTTAACCCCTCCTGTATGCTGAGATATGGCGCTGGTAGGCCCAAATTGCCCCCTTAGTGCCAGCCACTTTTTTCAATAGTTCTTAACATCATTCTACTCCATTTTCTTCGCTGATTTCGATTTGGGGCATGCCCCTTCGATATTTTGACGAAGATGCCATGATATTGCCCAAAAAGAGGTAATTTTGGCTAATTTGATCATTTTCGTCAATTTTTGTGGTGTATTCATCAAAATATCGAAGGGGCATGCCCCAAATCGAAATCAGCGAAGAAAATGGAGTAGAATGATGTTAAGAACTTTTGAAAAAAGTGGCTGGCACAAAGGGGGCAATTTGGGCCTACCAGCGCCATATCTCAGCATACAGGAGGGGTTAAATTTTAAACTGGTCAGCAACGTAATGCGAAAGTCTAAGTATGTTTGGAAAACGGCTGCTGGACCATAAAAAAGGTGCCTAAGGTGCATTTCCAGAGAAGCACTCTACAACATTGCTCTCCTTTCTATCTGTGTGGATAGTAAACGTGGCGTATGTATGCAGCGTGTATTATGGTGGTGTGGTGATTGCAGCAACCTGTCGATATCCCTTCTTCATTTACTCACCTGGCCTTGACGCTCCGACTAACACCTTCACCGTCGCCACTGAACAGGCGTCCTACGTACTCAAATGTAAGCTTTTGTTTTCTATGTGTAACAGGAAGGCCAAATGCCAGTAGTGCAATACACACGGGGTGAGCAAACTCATGGTTATATAGGCTATGTGTTTTACTACGTAGGCCATGCGTTGAAGCATAAGGAAAGACGACAATGAATTTATCATGAGTTACAGCAACGCACAACCATGTGAAGAGCATGTGAAAAGCTCAAAACAATGCAAAAGAATGCTCGAAGTTCAAGCAAACTGTGAATTCACCGTGAGTTTACTCACCACACGTGTATGGCACATTTACTGTGTCCTGGCCGTGACCACCCCAAGGGCCGCAAGTGCATGTTATCGTGCACCTAGACTAGTATTCATTCCTTCATTCATTCACTACTGGGCATGGCATTGCAAACAAGTTTGCGTTGTGCACAACTTCCTTTTCCTGTTTTTCTTTTTTTCCCTCGAAGCTCGAAAAGCTGTGCTCCCGTGTGCCAACGTGCCCGTACGGTACAGACACTACTTTCTGGCACGCTCGCCATGGGTAGTCTATATCAGATGTACAGTGTAGGGTACTGTGGGGTAAACCCGACGCCTAGGCTATCTCAGCAACCGTGCGACCGATTGAGACAAGTATTCTACCTATCGATTCTTTTAATCCTCCTCTTTCAAATGAGCTACCATGTTCATCATTTGCTGAAGCGGCAAGTTCAGAAAAGCTTAGGTGTCCGACTTTACCCCGTGTCCGGATTAACCCCACGCCCACACTACCCTACCTGTTAGAGTAGTAACATGCATGTGCAAGCGTGCATGTATGCGTGTAGCCTATGCACTGTGTACGAACCATACTTATGTGATGTTTGTTACGCAATTGGGTATGACGTGTGGTGCGCTATGTTTGCAGCTATGTACAGTTCGGCTGGCGGGATGAAGCGATCTACTAGCGCCATGAGCACCAAGTCCTTGGCTGTGCCGGGTGATTTGTCCACTGGTCGAGCCTTTGAAAATGGATGCGTCTGCTACTCCGGGGACGATGACGTGGTTCATGGACCTCATCCTCACCCTTCCTCCTCTATGACCACACGGATCGAGTGCCATTGCGGGGTACCTATAATAAGCATGAGTTGTCGTGTAATAATTTAAAGGTGGGTGGGGGGCGGGTTGGTCTTGTGTCAACATTTGGCCGAGGACTGGGCCCTTGCCCGCTCTGATTCGCCTGCAATAGATTCGTCGATGGTGGTTCCTTCTGTTTTTTGCGCCCGCGGGGCGCTCGGCGCGTCGTCGTGCGCAGGGTCTCCGGCGCGCGGCGCGCAAAAAAAAAAGGACAATTCAGTCAAATTTATTCGAAATATAGGATGGACTAGGGTACATGAATTTTGAAGGGGGAGGGGGCCCCCGATTCTGATTTTAGAATTCAAGGGGAAACAGCCCAATCTGAATGATTCTGAAAAAGGGCTTTCGAGACTAATAGAAGCCAATAGGAACCACACCGGCCCCCCCTGTCAATAAAAACAAAAAAAAAAAAATTTAAGGTACAGTTTCTCTGTAGTGATGGTACATTCAGATTAGATTTCCGTATTTATCTACCGACGTAGATAACCAACTCACCCCCACCCCCCCCCCCCCCCCTATTTCCATGTGATCACATCATTACAGTAAGTACTCGGTAATTCAATCCACAAGGAGACTGCGGTGATTTCTGAGGTCGCAAGAGGCTTTTCGCGCAAGATAGCTCAAAATTACGTGAAAATATACCTGGATTTCACGCGAAAGTCTTTCGCGACTTTGGATGGGTGAACTCCTCGTGACCTAGACCAACGCAAGTTAGCGAATTGCACACTTGTTTCTTTACCGTATTATCGGTGCATAGCAGCCTCCCAATGCATAGCCCCCCCCCCCATGCATAGCCCCATATTGGCCAAAACATAAAAATGTCCCATGCATAGCCACCTATGCATAGCCCATATATAGGACCTTTTTAGTTTTTGGTAAGTACGGTATTGGTATTGTATATTTGTGAGGCGCCTCGTCTGCAGCCGCAGCAGGAGTTCATGAAGAGTCTGATGAGTATCAGCAACCGGCTGATGAGCATCGGCGGTCGGGAGGGGAAGACGTCGCGTCTGATCGCGGAGCTGGCCATGCTCAACCTGAACCTGCCCGCCCGCGTCTGGCTCCCCCTCTACTCCCGCACCCTCAAGCACCACGTCGTGCGCGTACCCCACACCGCCGGCTGCGTACTCAATTCCAAGGACAAGGTGAGGTGGTATGATCAAAAATATATCATTGGGCTTAGGGGAAGAATGGAGCACACAGTGTAAACGAAGGCCCAAAGAAGGCCCCTAAGCCCAATTATATATTTTTGCTATGATGATAGTGCTGCGGGGTAATTCGGGCCTGCTGGGGGTAATTCGAAACTCCCGACATTATTCCAGTTGGGAAGAGACACAATCATTATTGTGCGCTCTCTGCTATCTTGGGTTTGTGTTCTTGCTGAGATTTCCCCTCGCCCCTCCCACTTTAGTAAGGAAAGCATCTAGCTCGAATTACCCCCAGCCGGTCCGAATTACCCCGCATTATCGCACTCTTTTGGCTAAAGCCAAAGATTGCTGGAAAACCATGTCTCGAGGAATAGTATTTTATTATTGTGCGGAACCATGGAACCTCTCAGACTGCGCTTATTTCAAAAATTTTGCTGAACCAAGGTTACTATTGTTGTCTGGTGAATGTACGTGCGTACAACGCATCTGTTCTTCTTTGTTTTTCCCCACAGGCGCCCTACTGTCTGTTCGTGGAGGTTTTGGAAGTGGAGGACATGCACGGGACTCCACTGGCGCCGAAACTCTCCGACGCCAACTTCTCCTCGGCTCTTCTGCAGTCACAGCAGCAGCAACAGTTGCTCCGTCATTCCCGTTCGGAACAACAGCTGACGGCTCTGGAGGAACACCAGGCACCTCTGCCTACGCCCTCTCTGCACTTCACACTGGTGCAGCCGTCCAATAGTAGTCAGGACAGCAGCGCCCAAACGACCACCCTAACCGCAACGGCGATGGAGGCAGACGCCTGGTCGCAGGACGATGACGAAATCACCGGAAATGTACGTAATGTTTGTGGGTTAACCAGCTCGGTAATGCTCTGACCGCAGGGCCCGCGGGTCACCCTGGGGTCACCCGAAAACGAAAAAAAGCGCTCAGCGGAAAAAGAGAAAATTATTGATTTATTGACTATTGATTATTGACCCGAGGGTGACCAGCGGGTCCTGCGGGTCAGAGCATTACGGAGCTGGTTAACTCTCTCCGATATGGGCTGAACCGCTAGGCCCTGAACCGCGGGCCGCCTGTAACGTCTGTCGAATGAAGAATTTTCTCCTGTTTCTATCGGCGCTTTTTTCGATTCCTAGCGGGCGAGGCCATACTATCGGAGCTGGTTAACTCTCTCCATATGGACTGGACCGCTGGGACCGTGGTCCGACTGCGGTCCCACCGATTTTCTCTTTTTTCGCCGGCGCTTCCATGACCAGCCCATATCGGAGAGAGTTAATGATGTACCTATGTACAGTATGTGTATAGTATGTATGTCAACTCTTTCTGGCCGAACTACTAATGGAGTTTGTCTTTTAGTTGCGGATGAGTCGGGGTCCTGCGGCTGTGGATTCGATCAGTATGATGTCGATGGATAGCACTGCCAGCAACGATTCAAAGGAGCCCAACGTCACGGTGGGAGCTGGGGATATCAGGCGACGCCTCTCCGAGTGGGTCTCGGCGCCCAAGAAGCAATTCAAGGTAATGCTGCAAGTTGCGCTAAGATTTCTGGGTAGTCTATCGTTTCTTTTTTTCACTGTGTAGCCCGTTCTTTTCTTTACACAATTATTGAATTTTTGAAAACCGCCCTCAAACCTAATGAGTCGCACTTCGGCCCCCATCGCCTTTCGCGATAACGCTGTGCGTGATTTCGCAGTGCACTTAGCTAACTTGCACTTTTTAGCACACTACCAAAACTCGCCACGTAGTAAATTTTTTTGCGTACTCCTAGAGCGCGCGCTCTAGGAGTACGTGGCAGAAAACAAAAACTGCCACGTACTCCTAAAGCGCGCGCTTTAGGAGTACACAAAAATTTACTACGTGGCGAGTTTTGGTAGTGTGCTAAAAAGTGCAAGTTAGCTAAGTGCACTGCGAAATCACGCACAGCGTTATCGCGAAAGGCGAATACATAATACTATAAATAAATAAATATGAAAGTCGCGGTAAGGTTTAAAACTTGTAGACGCGGGCATGATCAGCGATATCAATACTGTCTATTCGATTATTCGCAGTGGAACGACAACGCACACGCGCAGACGCCGTTTTCCTTTCTCGGCGCGTGGGAGCTGAACCACGACTCTTTACAGCAATATAGGGCACTTATTATGGATGATTTCTGTTTCTTTCTGCGTATTTTAGCATTCACGACTCTTTGCAGTATAGGGCGCTCTGCTATGATTGCTGTTTCATTCTGCGTACTTTAGCATTCACGACTCTTTGCAGCATGCATAGCGCGATCTACTAAGTATTTTTGGATGATTGCCGTGTCTTTCTGCGTACTTTAGCATTCGCCGGAGGACCCGTCCGCGTCGGCGTTGAGCGAGCCGTGGGAGGCGAAGTGCGCCCGGATTCGCGCCTCTTCGCCCTACGGCCACATGAAGAACTGGCGTCTGCTGCCGGTGATCGTGAAGACCGGCGACGATCTGCGCCAGGAACTCCTCGCCTTCCAAATTCTCTCCCAGTTGAAAGTATGTATGTACGAGTTGCGGTAACGCGATTGGGTTGGTCGATAGCGACCCCGGAGTATGTAGTAAAAGTCTGGATCGGTGCCTGCGGGGTCGTACGCCTTGTTCAATCATCTGGAAGCGGAACAGGAGCGAGTTAAAAGAGAAATTGAAAACAAATGACGTCGACGACCCCGCAGGCAGGCACCGATCTAAACTTTCACTAATATTTATTTTTTTGCTAGGTACACTACGTTGTAGAGTGCTTCTTTGGAAATGTACCTTGGACACCTTTTTTATGGTCCAGCAGCCGTTTTCCAAACATATTGCGCCTTCCGCATTACGTTGCTGACCAGTTCAAAATTTAACCCCTCCTGTATGCTGAGATATGGCTGTTGGTAGGCCCAATTTGCCCCTCACGTGCCCGCCACTTTTTTCAAAAGTTCTTAACATCATTCTACTCCATTTTTTTCGCTGATTTCGGTTTGGGGCATGCCCCTTCGATATTTTGATAAATACACCACCAAAATTGACGAAAATGATCAAATTAGCCAAAATTACCCCTTTTTGGGCTATATCATGGTGTATTCATCAAAATATCGGAGGGGCATGCCCCAAACCGAAATCAGCGAAAAAAATGGAGTAGAATGATGGTAAGAACTTTTGAAAAAAGTGGCGGGCACGTGAGGGGCAATTTGGGCCTACCAGCAGCTATATCTCAGCATACAGGAATGGTAAAATTTTAAACTGGTCAGCAACGTCATGCGGAAGTATCAATATGTTTGGAAAACGGCTGCTGGACCATAAAAAGGTTTCCAAGGTACATTTCCAAAGAAGCACTCTACAACGTAGTGTACCTAGCAAAAAAATAAATAGTAAATACCGCGGGGTCGCTATCGACAAACCCAATCGCGTTTCCGCATCTCGCAAATAATGTGAACTGTCTTATCGCCCTTTTGTACGCTATTAGGGGGTAAATCCGGCCAATTTAATTATATTGGAGGGAAAACTCCTCGCCTTTCAGATTCTCCCTCAGTTGAAAGTATGTATAATGTGAACTGTCTTATCGGCCGTTTCTATATAAGGTAGCAGGTGGTAAATAAATACGGTCAATTTTGTTGGCGGGGAAACCCCTGCCACCCACGCATTAACGGTCTTCAGTACTTATAGGTGGCCGAGTTTACCCCATGGCCGGGTTTACCCCAATACATATGTAGATATGCATCTAGTGAGAATTGTCTCTGGTGGCCCTTTGCCCGCGCTGCGCATTTTACGTAGACCCTCGCAGGATAGGAATACGGGGGAAAGCTGAGAAAAATCCGTAAATGAGCTTCAATTTTACGCAACAGGGGCAATTCTCACTGGACTGGACGGACTATGGGGTTACTCTGACTGTGACGACACTTGGTGATGTCCTCGAGTACTATAGCTTGGCATGCATATCTGTATTGTACACATATTTGTTTTAGGCAATTTGGGAAGAAGAGCACGTTCCACTGTTTCTGAAGCCATATCGCATTTTGGTTGTGTCACACGATTCGGGAATGATCGAGCCTATACTCAATGGTGTTTCCTTACACCAGGTAAAGAAACCTGCCTTCTAAGTTCAATGCGAGCGTGCGTACATATGGTGCCGCGTTCACCAGACGTCCGTACGTCCGCCGTATCTAGGAGTCGGACGTACAGATGTCTGGTGAACACGACATGAAAGGACGAAGTTATTTCATTTTTGTTTTGGGCTGAGCAGTCCAGTATGTACATACGTACTGTACGTATGCACTGCTATTCTAGGTGAAAAAGCACGGTGAAAATGGGTCGCTGCTGAGCTATTTTTTGGAAGTTTTTGGCGGGCCCAATTCGGAGCAATTTCTGGAAGCGAGGAAGAATTTTGTGCAAAGCTGCGCCGCCTACAGTCTCGCCTGCTATTTCATGCAAGTCAAAGACAGGTATTTATTAAAGGGGAACTTTGGAAAAGGGGGAAGACAAAAAGAAAAAAAAAACCAGCCGAACACGCCCAACCCGGCGAGAAAACACCCCCCTTAACGATTAGTGCGTCTGCACACGTGGTTAGCCTAGCTAGCAAATTCGCGGTAAATTCACGGCTAGTTTAGGCATAACGGGAATATTCTGCTGGATTCCGAAGGCCATCTGATACACATAGACTTCGGCTACATTCTCTCCACTTCTCCTCGCAACCTCGGCTTCGAAATGTCCCCCTTCAAGCTCACCCAGGAGCTCGTAGACGTAAGCGCTCATGCATTATTATACTCCACTTTACTCGTACTGCATGTGCGTGTGTAATAAAACATGAATAAAATTGGATTGGAAGCCTGGCTCCATTCAATTCGTCGTTCCATATTTCATCAATGTATTCTGGTCCAATCCCATTGGAAGCAACGAACCTCATAGTCATGAATAATGACAAACGGCCAGCCAGGAATCAATATCATTTAGACTTTCATGATGAGGTGTCTTAACTTTTATTGCAGGTAATGGGTGGTACAGGCAGCGACATGTTCGAATATTTCAAGATCCTGATGCTGCAAGGAATGATCGCGGCGCGAAAACATCACGAGAAGATACTCATCTTGGTGGAAATTATGATGTCCGCAGGTTAAATTTATGGCATAACCGTATTTACTGCCTACCGGTAAGATGGAGTCCCCTATTTCCATTTGATCACTCATCAAGGATCATCAAACATTAACATTACGTAGTACGTTTATTGATGACGTGATTGTATGCGGAAACGGGTGGCTATTGCTCTCGGATAACTGGCCTCCTTCCGTTTGTTTGTATTTGTTGACCCGCATAGCAGTAATAGCTGTAGTGTAGTTAGTTGTTGTGCATTGCAGGGTCTCAGTTGGCGTGTTTTCGGGGCGGGGCGAGCGTGATACGCGGCCTGAGAGAGCGCTTCCACATGAACTACACGGACGAGCAGCTGCACACGCTGGTGGACTCGATGGTGGAGCAGAGCAGGGACTCACTCACCACCCGCCTCTACGACAACTTCCAATACTTCACCAACGGCATACTCTGACCTCACCACGGTGAAGGCATATGAAAGGAAAGGATGCGTAATATGTAGGGTACTGTGGCGGGGTAAACCCGGACACGGGGTAAACCCGGACACCTATAGTCTGGCCAGTAGGAGTTGGCACTTGGACTCAAGTCGTCCTGCGTAGTTTGCATATACTTCTGCTAAATAGGAGTACACGAAGCGTGGACAGAAATCCGCATTTGCGAATCTATATTACGCAACGCGCCTTGAGTTCGAGTGCCAACTGCTATTGGCCAGACTATAGGCTAGACTAGTAGGGTACTGTTGGGTAAACCCGGACACGGGGTAAACCCGGACAACCTAAGCTTTTCTGAACTTGCTGCTTCAGCAAATGATGAACGTGGTAGCTCATTTGAAAGAGGAGAGTTCAAGGAGTCCATTGGTAGAATACTTGTCCAATCGGTCGCATGGTTGCTGAGATATGCTAGGTGTCCGGGTTTACCCCACAGTACCCTATAGAGTACGTGTTAGTATGTTGCCCGTTATAGTCGGTCCACTGCGACTGAGAAAATGTGGTGATTTTGAAGTCACGGAAGAGTTTGTATTCGCGCAAATTTGCATTGAGAATAAATGCATTCTTTCAGTGGACAGAGCTGGTATGCGTACGTATATACGGGCCCTGTACCTGTTGATAAGTGTACACGTGTTGGCTGTTGATCATATGATGATCGATGTTTGAACGAGATTTTGAATGTGCAAGAAATAATCTAGGCCTTTTCAGTATGGGTAGTAGGCCTATCTGTTGTACGATGCGGTACAGTCCGTTGGGATGAGGCACATATGCGACAGTAAAAGTGATTCACCTGGGTTGTTGTGCTATTTATTTAGTTCCAGAATTATACTTATTGATGAAATAAAACTTGCTATCCATGTGCCTACTATTCTCCTTTGATTGACTATGACCTTTTGTCGTAATAATCGACTAATTACTCATTACTATACTCATTACTCATACCTTATTGGCTTCCATAAATCTGTTGCATTTAGTTTGGTGTGATTTAGCGCTGAGCAACAAAGATGAAGGAGGCAGTCACTTCACTACTGGAAGAAGCTCTGTTTGATGAGCAGAAGCTGGTAAAGTCTTATCTATTGTTTAGGGTAGGCGGGGTAATTCGGGCTCGGGCGAATCAAAGAAACTGTGTTTATGGCCCATTCACATCGGAGACGTGCGCTAGGAGTGCACTCGGCATGAACATGGTATGCAACTGTGTTCCAATGAAACTGTGTTAACGAACGCATTTTCTTTGAATGAGCCATCAGACAAATGAAAGTGCAGATATCTTTTTGATAGCGCATTCACTACTTTCCAACAGGAGATTGGAGGATTGGTGGTCCGAATTATCCCGCACTACCCGATGTACAGTAGTTCTAGGGCTACGTGCATACGTTGTTTCGTTTGGAAAGGGGTAAAAGTGGGATAATTGCCATTGCGGGGCCAAATTATTCAAGGATAAAGTCTGATGTCATCCTGGCGGTGGAGGGTTGCGGGTTCGATTCCCGTTCTGTCCTATTTTCTCTCCCCCTTTTCGGAGCCCGGCTATCGCCATACGGAACGCTGCACGTCACGCAATTGAATAGTTTATAGCACAGTGCCTCATCTGCTTGTAGGTTACTTACAAATGGCTATCTCGCCACTTGGAACTGGATGTACAGGAAGCCAAAAAGTAAGCAAACCGTGGCTATCCAAGCTCAGCGAGCCCAGGACACCCGAATTCATAATAATTACAGCTACGCTTATGCTGTCTTTCTTCGATGTAGCTGTGGGATAATTCGGGCCACCACTCCAACCTATTTCCAGTCGGGAAGCAAAAACATTGGTGACTAAAACGATCCCTGTGCGCTCTGCTTTTTATGGTGGCTAAACATTTGCTGGGTTTTTCTTTCCTTAGAATTGAATAAACACAAAGGGCCCGAATTAAATTACCTACGGCCCGAATTTCCCCGCACTGTCACCACATAAATATAGTACCATTAGATCCTGACCTTTAAGACGTTTGCAAGGACCGATGAAAATGAGGGCGAGGACGGTCTAAACGCCATCTACTACTTTGAGTGGTGATGTGAACAGTGGCAAGTGCAAGTCGCTCGAAGTGCAGCTGGTTAGAGAAGCGGCCTTGGAGGAGGCAAGGACGCAGCTTCTTCATGTGTGCGACAAGCATCTGCTCACAGCTTACCAGTGGCTACTCTACTAAGGTATGCATGGTTATGGTGCCTTATGCTCCGTCGCTACTATTGTCCGT
>JASAMW010007666.1:0-26306 GCA_030247985.1 Epsilonema sp. ZAB3_2
GTAGGGTACTGTGGGGTAAACCCGACCACCTCCTACAAAAGGCCGTTCTTTCTACGGACGTGAACGGCCGGGACTACCCAACAAAAAACCGGCCGGGTTTACCCCACAGTACCCTTACACACTTGTCAACCGGTGCACGTCCATACAGTTGTGAGCCTATTGACCACTTCTAGTCCTTGCACGGATAATTCCATCTGAATCAGCATTTCAAAGTAGGCCGAGATCTCTTGGACCCGAGCAGCTTCAGTAGCACTTCAACCGCCACCAAAGGATTCGCCTCGACTAGGGCAGGAAGCTGAAACAAAGCACAACATGAACTTGGCTTATATTACTACATGATAGTGCGGGGCTGGGGGTAATTTAGGTGGGCGCTGGCGCGTATTCATTCGAGCCTTCGATAAAACTTGATCTTTCATTGGGTTCAGACCAAAGAAGCAGACGGTAAAATTATTTTCTTCCACAACTTTACGTTTCGATTCAAGAATCTTTTCACACCTAGAAACTCACTATGGTGAGGCGATGGGAAAACCGTAACAAAGTACAAGCACTGAATAGCACAGCGAATAAACAGCGCAAGGATGATTTTGGATCACCAATACTTTCAATGCCCACCTGAAAATCGGTTGAGGTGGCCCGAATTACCCCCCTCCTCCCCCGTCCGAATTACCGAATGGCCCGAATTCCCCCCCCCCCCCCCCCGTCCGTCCGTCAGTTCGTTATCATAGTAAGCAAGTAAGTAGCATGAAGGAAACCATGAAGCAAACCCAGATAGTTTCATTTTATGACCCAATACGCAAAAAGAACAGTCTTCAGTACCAGATAAAAATGGCCCAATTTACCCCACACTACTCTACCCTACTATATCCTAGGTACCTTTTGCGGCGTCATCCCCACCTTCTTCACCACCGACTCGTCAGCCTTGTTGAGTCGCTCCACCAGCCAGTTGCCTTCTCTCAGCGTCAACTGAGTCGTGAGCGCCCGCTGCAGCATCTCCATCGCATCCCATTCCTCCTCCACACCACTGTGGCCAGTACTAGCGGCTGCTGTGGAGCTTCCAGCGTCTTGAACCTATAAAGAAAAGGAAGAAGGTAAGTAAATATGGACCAGTTGCGCTAAGAAAGAATAGTGGGTGGTCGCGAGCTGATCCCTCTGTATTACACTGTCATAGAAAAATCCGGCCAAAAGCTACCGGGTTTACCGATAGTACCTTATGCGGAACGAATCATGACTGTCAGGTTTTACCCCACCGCACCCTAGGGGAGCTTCATAAAGTGCGTCACGCAAAAATAGGGGGAGGGGTTGGGAAGAATGTGACGTTAGCGCGATGTTGTTTCATTCTATGTACAAAAAAATACTAGGGGTGGGACGGATAAATTTTTGCGTGACGTACTTTATGAAGCTCCCCTACACACATACAATAATAGGATACTATGGGGGTAAACCCGGAAACCACTTAGCATATCTGATGCCTTGCCGCTTCAGGAAACGATCACGATGGTCAGCCCATTTGAGAACTTCCACCAATCGATTCCTTGAACTTCCTCTTTCAAATGAGCTACCATGTTCATCATTTGCTGAAGCGGAAAGTTCAGAAAAGCTAGGTGTCCGGGTTTAGCCCAGTGATACCTGCATATCACCAAAACACTCCTCTTTCTATCCACCTTCAAACGACATACCTCGCTCACCATCTTTGCATTACCGAAAAACAACACCCCCCAACAAAGAACGCCGCCACACGCGACGGTACCCTACCTCTTCCTTCTCCTCCTCCTTCTCTCCTTCCTCGCTGCCCCCCGACGCTCTATCTCCAACCTCCGCACCAGCTTTCACAGGTTCTACAGCGGAGGACGTGCTTGCAGGTTGAGGAAGCAACATGTCAGAGTCCCAAACAGGAAGGTGTTTGTTGGCCTCCAGAGGGTGAAACCAGGCGTACTGAAACGAAAGAAAACAAAAGGAAATAGGTCTACAGTACAGTACATGGAGACAGGAGACATGGAGTACAGTACATACTGTACGTATGCTCGTGTGGGAATGAACGTGATAAAAGCAAACAAGCATGTGGATTGTGGAAAGGAATGGAATAAAGTTTGGTGAACAATTAATGTGTACGTACAATGCATGAATGTCTGATGCTGCGCGGTTTTTATCTAGCGTTGTTTGCGCATACCGCTATGACGCAGTAATGTACACAAAAGCCTACAGACACGCTTGCTTTTCGCACGTACCGCGGTTGAAAAATGCATATTACGTACATACCGCATAGGCCTACCTATTGCAGAGCAATCCACTAGTGTTAAAATTGCATAATCATTTCTCGGACATCGGTTTAACAAGAATTGATATCTGCACTGAACCTATGTGAATTGCTAACATTCTGCCAACACCAATCAGATATGAATTCTTGTCAAAACTTACTTCATTATCTGACATATGCAAAGGCGGCGCCAAACGCAGAAAATTCGGTTTCAGAGATTGAATGGACGGCGGTTTCGTTCCTGTCATAAGCTCTTCACACGTTTTCAGTACGCACTGCTGCTCTGAATACTGCCTACAACACAAACAAGCGCAAAACCCACTGTATTTCTCTCAAGCAATAGTCTGACGAGAGAGAGTTTGCTGTGGAACTTTGCCCGTACTGGTTAAATATTCGCGTATTCCCGAATTACATGAGTGCGTTCTTTTCAACGCGGACAAAGTTCCATAACAGCAAACTCTTGTTTAGGACTTATAATATAGGCACGCAGTCTTGTTGTCAACAGAAGCAAGAATATATATGCATAAGAGAAAGAATACGCAACTCTTACACGTCTTTCGAAGCCTGATAATCTGGCATAGCGATAATAACGGATTGATTCGTTTCCATGGCTCCAGGATGCCGAGATTGGGACTCCTTAATCGCGTTTTCCAGTGCAGATAGGTCCATAGTCTAGAGTCACGTATAGAACCGTAACACACTGCACAGCACACAACAATACAAACAGGAGAGCTTGAAAACAGAGCAATCACTAGCGGCCGAGTTGGGCAACTTTTATTACATGCCAGTCTAGCTTATTACTGCCGCTAGTACTATAGCACGTAGGGTACTGTGGGGTAAACCCGGACAGGGGGTAAACCCGGACATGGGGTAAACCCGGACACCTAGTATATCTCAGCAGCCTTACGGCCGATTGAGACAAGTATTCTACCACTCACTACCAATCGATTCTTGAACTCTGCTCTTTCAAATGAGCTACTATGTTCATCATTTGCTGAAGCGGCAAGTTCAGAAAAGCTTAGGTGTCCGCGTTTACCCCGTGTCCGGGTTTACCTCTCAGTACCCTACCGCTCAGTACAATGTACAACTGTACGTACATGCAAATTTGTAAGAGAATCTCCTTACAGGCGTGACGTTGACCTCCAAGGACATGATCTGTTTCGGAGTGCGTTTCAGTAGCTCACGTCCTCCTCCGCTCAGCAAATGCACCAGGAAATAGCGCTCCTGCTTAGTTATTAACGGAAATTGACCCAAAGGAACTTCCACCCTCTTGGCCCCGGGTGGTTGTTGCTCCAATTCAGGAGCTCGCTAGAAAAAAACCACAAGAACGGTGTGGTTGTAGCAAGGAAGAAAATGGGCTATTTTTGCGAACAGGTTTATGGGTAATTTGGGGTAAAACTGGACACAAGAAATCCGGAATTGCACAAACAAACTTGGTTTAGGGGTACTCTGGGGTAAAACCGGACCCAAGAAAACCCGGAAATTGCACGAATAAACTTGCTCCCCTGCTTTTTCTGTCGTGAATTCAGTGCAAAAAGCGCAGCCAATATACGTCTCAAACGAACGAAACGCCTCACTTTCTGTATTTGCTACTTGCGCTTATAACTATGGGTGGTCATGATCTGATAACCCCTGTTTCCAATGTTTTCTCATTGTTGACGCCGCCAGCACCGATCAAACGCACTAAAAACAGAGGGGTCAGCTGGTAACCATCCATAATTCTCAGCGCAAGTAGCGAATAGGCGATGACGACGGATTTACCCCACATTACCCTGTTCACACGACTTACCAACACTTTCAGAAAGACGAATGCGAAGGGGTTCTGACTGAGCACGCTCGTTTCCTTCGTGTACAATTCGTACAGAAGGAATAGCGCCACTAGTCGCTGCGTAGGCCTACTGATCAGGTCGTGATGTTTGAGCAACGTCGAAACGGCTATACCAACCCGTAAACTGTCCTTGCGCTGAAAATCCCTCGCGTACGACATGGCCACATGCTCGAAAGTTTGGTTCTCTTCGTCTGTGAAGTACCTGAAAGTAAAAAAGACTACACTACGTACGTACGGGTAGCAGGGGGTAAATTGGGCTACCCGATACGGCACAAAATTTTAAATTTTATTTTAAATTTTGTGCCGTATCGGCTGGTCCTATTTACCCACTCTACCCGTAAGAAAAAAAATTGCGTCCTGCTTTGCAAAAAGGGAGAGCTGACCCAAATTATCCTCTTCTTGCTTGAAGGCCCATATGGCATTTACCTTCTATTCCTACATACGTACATTACGTGCCACAAAGTCAAATTTGGATGAAACATCACTTCCACGAGTTTGTGCAAACTTACGCAATGAGGTTCAGCATGTCCGGTACGTTGAGGGTGCCGATAGATGCAGCCGCAGTCGCCATTTGCGTCTTTTCAGTCAGATGGGACCATCGAGATACCATTTACCATCGTTACCATCCAGCCGTTACCATCGAGAACCATCAAATCAATAATGAAAGACAGTAAAGAGAGCTGCAATAAATCATAGAAACAAAACCCAGTTATCGCTTACCGTTGTTGAACACTAAAATCGGTCAATCGTATGCTATGCACCATGCATGTGGTAGATACAAAACATCTTTTGCAGTACGTGCATAAATAAATACAGTACGTACGTACATCAACCCCCAGCAAACAACGATACCGATGCCCCGTTCAGATAGCGACAAAGAAGGGAAAGAAAAAAACCCCCCCCCCCAACAGGCCCGCACCAAAAAAAAAAAAAAAAAAAAAAAAAAAAAAAAAGCGACACGTACTGTATGTGTACGTGCACAACAAAAAGCGAACAACTGCACATAAAGCATGGACAGCCACGGACATTTTCGGGCGTAGGTATATCGAATGTATGCCCCGCTATAATCTGAACGCGGTACGGGAGAGCAGGTTGCCTTCCAGAATTTATGATATGAATGGTGACCAATAGGCACTTGGGTTTTCAACCCAATTTTCATCCCATCCCAAAACACTACAAAATCTGCTAAAAATCTTTACTGCCTCTCATCAACACAAGTCACAGTTCCAATTCAAGGTGAACAAAATAAACAAAAACCAAACACAAACTTGGAAGAGTGAACCAACCAAAAGCCATCTTCTTGACACCAGTAGTACCAGCCAGTAGTACACCACAGCTACACTTCTCCATTATCCATACTAGCAAGTGAACCATCACTGATCACTATCCATAATGGACTACAAAATGATAGCCCATTCACATCTCAGGCATGCACTTGGGGCATACGCTCGGCGTGTTCATGGCTCCACGCACACAAAGGCATAGACAGGCACGAATACGCCGGGCGTACACCAAGCAAATTTCCTTCCATGTGAATGAGGCATATAAACCAGCCAGGCAGCAAACAGAGTTGCTACCGTACGTACACACTGTACATACCTTCTCCAATGTACACATTACTAGACATAACAGAAACAGAAAATTTCAACCGTACGTACTCTTACTACATACGTACACACTTACTACATATGTACGTACACCTATGCGTATTGCACATTCTCAGATGATCAGCATAAAGAAAATCCTATTTTCTCACACCAGTGGTCAGCTTCAACTTTGACAAGCCCGTCATCGACAGTAGATCCAACTCTTCCCAACCTTTCACATCACCGTTCTTGTCTATCTGCGATTGCTTCCTACTTTGAGCTTCACTGTCGCCTCCGCTGTGACCGCTGCTTTTGTCGCTTTCGTCGTCGAACAACGCCAGAAATCGATCCACCATTCTCTCTTGAGGCAGAGCAGCCAGCGTTTGAGCCACTTCCTACACGAAAAGTAGGGTACTGTGGGGTAAACCTGGACACGGGATAAACCCGGAGGACACCTAAGCTTTTCTGAACTTGCCGTTTGAGCAAATGATGATAGCTCATTTGAAAGAGGAGAGTTCAAGAAATCGATTGGTAGAATACTTGTCTCTGTCCGAGTTATCACGTGTCCGGGTTTACCCCACAGTACCCTACTACAAGAAGCAGTATCGTTCTGTGTAGTAGACCAATGCATCGTTGTCCAATACAAACAATAATCCACACATTAGTGTACGTACGTACGTACCTGTATACGTACACAATGGTAGGTAGAGAGCAAGCATGTGTATCGTTTGTGAAGTACGTGTACACACAAACAGACCTAGCACCTTCGCTTCCTACACTGTACATACCGTACATCGAGCTGATTCGAGTAGGTAAGAAAGGAAGGCCTATTCCTACTGTACTAATTACTGAGTAGGCTTGCATGGCATGTGTGTACAGTAAAATCTATTGTAATATCCACCTATTGTTGGTTGGTTGGTTGGGAAGACCGGCCAGCATCACTGCGTTTTTAGGCGCGTGGGTGCTGTGCCCTGGGCAAAATAACAGCCTCACAGCGCAAGCAAGGCAATATATCGGTATAGAGTGGAGTGGAGGAACCTCCTGAGTGAAAGCTGCATTGCTACAGATGAAACCATGCTGGAAACACAAAACCTATTTAGTTCGAAAATAGTCACGCTAAGGTGGGTCTTACTACACCGTATCTTTCGCTTGACTACTAGCAGGATCCAGACGTGAGAGAGCAATCACTACTGCAGCGCTTCTCATACTGCATGAACATACACTGTAGTTTGTGAAGAGAACTGGAAGTATTGTGCCTGAAACAGCTCATAGCACACTCAACACAACACCATTGAAACAGAAATACACCGTTTTGTTGTATGTTAATGTATATAGGCATGTACAAAATGAAGTTTTGGAAGTTATAGAGGAAAAGCCAGGCCTTACATTCCCAGCACTAGAGACAAGTTTACAACTTTGCTTGCGCTGCAAGGACTGGTACTCAGTCCAGGGCCCGAAGGCCGGGGGTCCAGCTACACCCAGGACCGAGGTCGCTGGGTGAGTGGACTATAGGTGCATCCTTCCTCAGTAATCCGGTGGGGCAATCCGCCAATCCCCACCGCTAGCAGCACCCCCACTCAGGGACCTCCGACTTGCGACGGCGTTCAGCGGAGAGGGGACGTAGGCTCTCATCGTCTCTCTTCTGGCTCCTTCCTCAGCTCACATGGCAAGACATTTAAGCCATCCGCCACGCCGCCTCATGCATAACGGCATGTTAGGCACCCCCTGAGGATGCGTAGTGCCAATATCCACCTATCGATGTCCGTCCATACAGACGTGGGCACGGTTTTGAGGGTGGGGTCTGCAGGTAGTCAAAATTGGGGGTGTTGCCCCCTCACACCCCGCAGGCCCACGTCTGTGACCATAATCCCTCTTTATCCTTCCCCAACCAAAATTCCCCACCATAAGACACTCCAATCTATTCTGCCCCCCCCCCCCCCCTCTTTTTACCTGTGAAGAAGATCTAGAGGAAGAAGAAGGCAGCGACAAGCTCATATCCATCGGAGGTTCCAATCCCTGCGAAGCCATCGGCACAGCCTGTTTCGACTCCCGCCACAGAGAAAACGGCGTCAGTTGCTCCCACCCGTTACGATCGAACTCAGCCCCGTTGGAAGAGAGTTGCTGGTCGGAACCGGTGAACACCCGGCGCTTGGCCGACGTAGGAAGAAGGGGAGGCGTCTGAAAAGAGAAAAATAAATGCAGCAGTTGCTGTACGAGTAACAGGTTGGACCAGTT
Organism: Epsilonema sp. ZAB3_2; assembly: GCA_030247985.1. Classification (NCBI taxonomy): domain Eukaryota; kingdom Metazoa; phylum Nematoda; class Chromadorea; order Desmodorida; family Epsilonematidae; genus Epsilonema; species Epsilonema sp. ZAB3_2. Next base: position 7,904 of record JASAMW010007666.1, read on the forward strand.
GCGTTGTCGCGATTGGGTTGGTCGATAGCGACGCCGCGGTATGTATGTATGAGTGAAAGTTTGGATCGGTGCCTGCGGGGTCGTCGACGTTAGTTTTGTCAACTCTTCTTTTCACTCGCTCCTTCGCTCCGAGATGACTGAACAAAGTTGACATACCCGTCGGTACCGATCTGAACTTTCACTATACGTAATACCTCGGGTTCGTTATCGAGCAACAGTGGCCGGAATTACCCCCTCCCCCTACCCGAATTGAATTACCCCGATCCCCGAATTAGCCCCTGACCCAATATTGCCAAATTACCCCTACCCCCGAATTACCCCGACCTAAATTACCCCATCCCCGACCCCCGAATTACCCACCGACCCGAATTACCCCGCAGCCCGCACATAATCATATGCACTTCACCTGTGTCCCATTCTTACCATCGTCTCACACACGGGTACAGGTTGACTGAAGCTTTTCCACCCAGTAGTCTTCCCCATCTTTTCGTGGTTCTCTCCCTCCTTCCCCGCCTCCATACTGCGTTGCTTCTCCATGTTCCCACCCGCAGATTCCTCAGCACTGGCCGTGGTCAGAGGTTGTCGCGTGTGCAAGACGGGCGTTTTGAAGACGTGAAGTGGCTGTTGATGCTGGTCTGGCATGGCTGCGTCGACTCCTGGGGATGTACTAAAGTGCAGCTGGCGTTTGGCGGTGGTCAGAAATGGAGAGGGCTAAAAATATACCACACGGAACAGAGCATTTTGAACATGTGCATACAGTACGTACGTTCACTGCAGCGCGCACTCACTTGTTTGTACAGTGAGCATACGCAAAACATACAATGTTCATATGAATGTACTGTACAATAGCGTACCACCTAACTAATGGCGTAGTGGGAGAGGGGGTAATTCGAACCATCAATATCATTTCCTATCTCCCGGTTGGGAAAGCGCAAAAACAGGCTACGACATATCAAAAGGATTCTTGCACTGACCAGGAGGGGTAATATTCTTGCCACTGTACTCAAAGTCTATTAGGGTGTCGGGGTACAGCCATGGGTCCGCACTAAGTTTAGGCTATATTAAACCATTCGTCCGATTGAGACAAGTAATTCTACCAATCGATTCCTCGAATTCTCCTCTTTCAAAATGAGCTATTCGGTTCATCATTTGCTGAAACAGCAAGTTCACAGGAGCTTTAGGCCGATTCCCATCGGTTTACCCAACCCCACACTTTCTCACCCTTCCACTTGTATTCACTTCATCATTTCCCCTTTCTCCTCTCACTTCTCACCAGTCTCTCTTCTTCCTAAGCGTCGGTCGCTTGCTACAGAGGAGTATGTGTAGAGAAGTCGTTCGTTCTTGTGGGGGACTCCTTTTTTAGAGGTTGTCTCCTTATCTTCTCTTTCCAGTGATAGGAAGGAGGTTTAATTAGAGGGTTGGGGGGGATTGACGTTTTTGGGTTCCGCGTTACGTTCGTAGTCGTACTTTAGGATCATCAGTAATGTGTTCTAGAAGGTTTTAAGATTAAGATTTAGTTAGTGAGGAGAAGAATATCAAGGGTATTTGTGGGGAAGGGGGGAATTTTAAAAAAGTGTTTATGGGAATAGGTGTAAAGGGGTGGGGTTCCCCCCCCGGGGGGGGGTCGGGGGGGTTGAATTTTTGCCTCTCCTTTTACGCACGAGTGCACTTTAGTCATCCAGACAACAGACAGCACATCAGTTTAACTTTTTAAGTTAGGTTGGGGTGGTGGAGGAAGAGTTGGAGGGGGAGGAGGGAAGAAGATGGGATATGGGTGGAAAGTTGTTTCCGTGTGTGAGGATGGTAGATGGAAGGTGAGTGAATGATTATGTGCGGGCTGCGGGGTTTGGGTCGGTGGGTAATTGGGGGTCGGGGATGGGGTAATTAGGTCGGGGTAATTCGGGGGTAGGGGTAATTTGGCAATATTGGGTCAGGGGCTAATTGGGGATCGGGGTAATTCAATTCGGGTAGGGGGAGGGGGTAATTCCCCATTTCTCAACGACCCGAGGATTACGTATAGTGAAAGTTCAGATCGGTACCGACGGGATGTCAACTTTGTTCAGTATCTCGGAGCGAAGGAGCGAGTGAAAAGAAGAGTTGACAAAACTACGTCGCGCCCCAACGTCAACTTTCACAATAACCGCCGCTTCGCCAACCCAATCCCGTCAACCTGTTACTCCAGCAACTGCTGCATTTATTTTTCTCTTTTCAGACGCCTCCCCTTCTTCCTCGTGGCCAGCGCCGGTGTTCACCGGTTCCGACCAAACTCTCTTCCACGGGGCTGAGTTCGATCGTAACGGGTGGGAGCAACTGACGCCGTTTTCTCTGTGGCGGGAGTCGAAACAGGCTGTGCCGATGGCTTCGCAGGGATTGGAACCTCCGATGGATATGAGCTTGTCGCTGCCTTCTTCTTCCTCTAGATCTTCTTCACAGGTAAAAAGAGGGGGGGGGGGGGGGCCGAATAGATTGGAGTGTCTTATGGTGGGGAATTTTGGTTGGGGAAGGATAAAGAGGGATTATGGTCACAGACGTGGGCCTGCGGGGTGTGAGGGGGCAACACCCCCAATTTTGACTACCTGCAGACCCCACCCTCAAAACCGTGCCCACGTCTGTATGGACGGACATCGATAGGTGGATATTGGCACCTACGCATCCTCAGGGGGTGCCTCAACATGCCGTTATGCATGTTAGGCCGGCCGTGGCGGATGAGCCTTAAATGTGCTTGCCATGTGAGCCTCGATCAGGAAGGAGTCTCACCGAAGAGAGACGATGAGAGCCTGACGTCCCCTCTCCGCTGACAACGCCGTCGCAAGTCGGAGGTCCCTGCTAGTGGGGGTGCTGCTAGCCGGTGGGGATTGGCGGATTGCCCCACCGGATTACTGAGGAAGGATGCACCTATAGTCCACTCACCCAGCGACCTCGGTCCTGGGTGTAGCTGGACCCCCGGCCTTCGGGCCCTGGACTGAGTACCAGTCCTTGCAGCGCAAGCAAAGTTGTAAACTTGTCTCTAGTGCTGGGAATGTAAGGCCTGGCTTTTCCTCTATAACTTCCAAAACTTCATTTTGTACATGCCTATATACATTAACATACAACAAAACGGTGTATTTCTGTTTCAATGGTGTTGTGTTGAGTGTGCTATGAGCTGTTTCAGGCACAATACTTCCAGTTCTCTTCACAAACTACAGTGTATGTTCATGCAGTATGAGAAGCGCTGCAGTAGTGATTGCTCTCTCACGTCTGGATCCTGCTAGTAGTCAAGCGAAAGATACGGTGTAGTAAGACCCACCTTAGCGTGACTATTTTCGAACTAAATAGGTTTTGTGTTTCCAGCATGGTTTCATCTGTAGCAATGCAGCTTTCACTCAGGAGGTTCCTCCACTCCACTCTATACCGATATATTGCCTTGCTTGCGCTGTGAGGCTGTTATTTTGCCCAGGGCACAGCACCCACGCGCCTAAAAACGCAGTGATGCTGGCCGGTCTTCCCAACCAACCAACCAACAATAGGTGGATATTACAATAGATTTTACTGTACACACATGCCATGCAAGCCTACTCAGTAATTAGTACAGTAGGAATAGGCCTTCCTTTCTTACCTACTCGAATCAGCTCGATGTACGGTATGTACAGTGTAGGAAGAAGGTGCTAGGTCTGTTTGTGTGTTATGTACACGTACTTCACAAACGATACACATGCTTGCACTCTGCCTACCATTGTGTACGTACACAGGTACATATGTACGTACGTACACTAATGTGTGGGTTATTGTTTGTATTGGACAACGATGCATTGGTCTACTACACAGAACGATACTGCTTCTTGTAGTAGGGTACTGTGGGGTAACCCGGACACGTGATAACTCGGACAGAGACAAGTATTCTACCATTCGATTTCTTGAACTCTCAAATGACCTCTTTCAAATGAGCTATCATCATTTGCTCAAACGGCAAGTTCAGAAAAGCTTAGGTGTCCTCCGGGTTTATCCCGTGTCCAGGTTTACCCCACAGTACCCTACTTTTCGTGTAGGAAGTGGCTCAAACGCTGGCTGCTCTGCCTCAAGAGAGAATGGTGGATCGATTTCTGGCGTTGTTCGACGACGAAAGCGACAAAAGCAGCGGTCACAGCGGAGGCGACAGTGCAGCTCAAAGTAGGAAGCAATCGCAGATAGACAAGGGCGATGATGTGAAAGGTTGGGAAGAGTTGGATCTACTGTCGATGACGGGCTTGTCAAAGTTGAAGCTGACCACTGGTGTGAGAAAATAGGATTTTCTTTATGCTGATCATCTGAGAATGTGCAATACGCATAGGTGTACGTACATATGTAGTAAGTGTGTACGTATGTAGTAAGAGTACGTACGGTTGAAATTTTCAGTTTCTGTTATGTCTAGTAATGTGTACATTGGAGAAGGTATGTACAGTGTGTACGTACGGTAGCAACTCTGTTTGCTGCCTGGCTGGTTTATATGCCTCATTCACATGGAAGGAAATTTGCTTGGTGTACGCCCGGCGTATTCGTGCCTGTCTATGCCTTTGTGTGCGTGGAGCCATGAACACGCCGAGCGTATGCCCCAAGTGCATGCCTGAGATGTGAATGGGCTATCATTTTGTAGTCCATTATGGATAGTGATCAGTGATGGTTCACTTGCTAGTATGGATAATGGAGAAGTGTAGCTGTGGTGTACTACTGGCTGGTACTACTGGTGTCAAGAAGATGGCTTTTGGTTGGTTCACTCTTCCAAGTTTGTGTTTGGTTTTTGTTTATTTTGTTCACCTTGAATTGGAACTGTGACTTGTGTTGATGAGAGGCAGTAAAGATTTTTAGCAGATTTTGTAGTGTTTTGGGATGGGATGAAAATTGGGTTGAAAACCCAAGTGCCTATTGGTCACCATTCATATCATAAATTCTGGAAGGCAACCTGCTCTCCCGTACCGCGTTCAGATTATAGCGGGGCATACATTCGATATACCTACGCCCGAAAATGTCCGTGGCTGTCCATGCTTTATGTGCAGTTGTTCGCTTTTTGTTGTGCACGTACACATACAGTACGTGTCGCTTATCTGAACGGGGCATCGGTATCGTTGTTTGCTGGGGTTGATGTACGTACGTACTGTATTTATTTATGCACGTACTGCAAAAGATGTTTTGTATCTACCACATGCATGGTGCATAGCATACGATTGACCGATTTTAGTGTTCAACAACGGTAAGCGATAACTGGGTTTTGTTTCTATGATTTATTGCAGCTCTCTTTACTGTCTTTCATTATTGATTTGATGGTTCTCGATGGTAACGGCTGGATGGTAACGATGGTAAATGGTATCTCGATGGTCCCATCTGACTGAAAAGACGCAAATGGCGACTGCGGCTGCATCTATCGGCACCCTCAACGTACCGGACATGCTGAACCTCATTGCGTAAGTTTGCACAAACTCGTGGAAGTGATGTTTCATCCAAATTTGACTTTGTGGCACGTAATGTACGTATGTAGGAATAGAAGGTAAATGCCATATGGGCCTTCAAGCAAGAAGAGGATAATTTGGGTCAGCTCTCCCTTTTTGCAAAGCAGGACGCAATTTTTTTTCTTACGGGTAGAGTGGGTAAATAGGACCAGCCGATACGGCACAAAATTTAAAATAAAATTCGAAATTTAAAATTTTGTGCCGTATCGGGTGGCCCAATTTACCCCCTCTACCCTTACGTAGTCGTAGTGTGGTACCTTTTTATTTTCAGGTACTTCACAGACGAAGAGAACCAAACTTTCGAGCATGTTGCCATGTCGTACGCGAGGGATTTTCAGCGCAAGGACAGTTTACGGGTTGGCATAGCTGTTTCGACCTTGCTGAAGCACCACGACTTGATCAGTAGACCTACGCAGCGTTTAGTGGCGCTATTCCTTCTGTACGAATTGTACACGAAGGAAACGAGCGTGCTCAGTCAGAACCCATTCGCTTTCGTCTTTTTGAAAGTGCTGGTAAGTCGACATGTGAGCAGGGTAATGTGGGGTAAATCCGGCGTTATTGCCTGTTTGCTACTTGCGCTGAGACTTATGGGTGGCTACCAGCTGACCCTGTGTTTGTTAGTGCATTTTGATCGGTGCTGGCGGCGGGGTAAACGATCGTAAACGCATTGAAAATAGTGGGTTAACAAATCACGACCGACCCATAATTCTAAGCGCAAGCGCAAGTAGCGAATAGCGAATAGCGTACTAAGCGCAAGTAGCGAATAACAAAAGTAAGGCATAATCGCTGTTCGTTTTCATTCGTTAGAGACCATAGTACGTACTACGTATGTTGGCTGCGCTTTTTGCACTGAATTCTCGATGGAAAAAAACGACGGAGCAAGTTTGTTCTTGCAATTTCCGGGTTTTCTTGTGTCCGATTTTACCCCAGATTACCCTTATACCTATTATTGAGAATAATAGCCCATTTCCTCAATGTTACAACCACACACGCGGTTATTGTGGTTCCTTTCTTTTCTAGCGTGCTCCTGAACTGGAGCAACAACCACCCGGGGCCAAGAGGGTAGAAGTTCCCCTGGGTCAATTTCCGCTGATAACGAAGCAGGAGCGGTATTTCCTGGTGCATTTACTCAGCGGAGGAGGACGGGAATTGTTGAAACGCACTCCGAAACAGATCATGTCCTTGGAGGTCAACGTCACGCCTGTAAGGAGATTCTCTTGCAAATTTGCATGTACGTACAGTTGTACATTGTACTGAGCGGTAGGGTACTGAGAGGTAAACCCGGACACGGGGTAAACGCGGACACCTAAGCTTTTCTGAACTTGCCGCTTCAGCAAATGATGAACATGGTAGCTCCTTTGAAAGAGGAGAGTTCAAGGAATCGATTGGTAGAATACTCGTCTGATTAAGGTTGCTGAGATATACTAGGTGTCCGGGTTTACCCCCGTGCCGGGTTTACCCCACAGTACCCTACATGCTATAGTACTAGCGGCAGTAATAAGCTAGGGCATGTAATAAGTTGCCCATAGCTCAGAAAGGCCGCTTGTGATTGCTCTGTTTTCAAGCTCTCCTGCTTGTATTGTATTGTTGTGTGCTGTATGCTACGGTTCTGTTCGTGACTGTAGACTATGGACCTATCTGCACTGGAAAACGCGATTAAGGAGTCCCAATCTCGGCATCCTGGAGCCATGGAAACGAATCAGTCCGTCATTATCGCTATGCCGGATTATCAGGCTTCGAAAGACGTGTAAGAGTTGCGTATTCTTTCTCGTATGTATTTATGCATTCTTGCTTCTGTGGACAACAGGACTGCTTGCCTATGTTGTAGTCCAAGGCAAGAGTTTGCTGTTATGGAACTTTGTCCGCGTTGAAAAGAACGCACTCATGTAATTCGGGAATACACGTATATCTCACAGTACGGGCAAAGTTCCACAGCAAACTCTCTATGGTCAGACCATTGCTTGAGAATGAGAGTAAAGTACAGTGACAGTGAGTGTGCGCTTGTTTTTGTGTGTTGTAGGCAGTATTCAGAGCAGCAGTGCGTACTGAAAACGTGTGAAGAGCTTATGACAGGAACGAAACCGCCGTCCATTCAGTCTCTGAAACCAAATTTTCTGCGTTTGGCGCCTCCTCTACACATGTCAGATAATGAAGTAAGCTTTGACAAGAATTCATATCTGATTGGTCTTGGCAGAATGTTAGCAATTCACAGAGGTGCAATGTAGATATCAATTCTTGCCAGACCGAGAAATAATTTATGCAGTCTTTAACGGTACTGTATCGCTCTGTAATAGGCAGGCCTATGTGCGGTATGTATTGTACGTACGTTACAAGCATTTTTTTTCAATCGTGGTACGAAAAGCAAGCGTATCTTATACTGTTGTGTACATTAGTGCGTCATGGCGGTATGCGCAAACAGCACTAGATAAAAACCGCTCATCATCAGGCATACATTCATTGTACGTACACATTTGTTCACCAAACTTCACTTCATTCCTATCCACAATCCACATGCATGCTTGCTTTTATCACGTTCATTCCCACACGCGCATACGTGTACAGTATGTACTGTACTCCATGTCTCCATGTACTGTACATGTACTGTATACCTATTTCCTCTTGTTTTCTTTCGTTTCAGTACGCCTGGTTTCACCCTTTGGAGGCCAACAAGCACCTGCCTGTTTGGGACCCGGATATGCTGCTTCCTCAACCTGCCAGCACGTCTTCCGCTGTAGAACCTGTGAAAGCTGGTGTGGAAGTTGGAGATAGAGCGTCGGGGGGCAGCGAGGAAGGAGAGAAGGAGGAGGAGAAGGAAGAGGTAGGGTACTGTGGGGTAATGCCGGACACTGGGGTAAACCCGGACACCTAGTATATCTCAGCAGTCATACAACCGATTGAGACAAGTATTCTACCAATCGATTTCTTGAACTCTCCTCTTTCAAATGAGCTACCATCTTCATCATTTCCTGAAGCGGCAAGGTCAGAAAGGCTAAGGTGTCCGGGTTTACCCCGTGTCCGGGTTTACCCCATAGAGTACCCCTACGTCACGCACAAATTCATCCCTCGTACCCCCCCCCCCCCCCTAGTATGTTTATCTACATACAGTGACACAAAGTCACGCTAACGTCACATTCGTCCCAACCCCCTTCCCTATTTTTGCGTGACGTACTTTTATGAAGCTTCACTGAAAAAGCATTGAAAAAGTGTAATATGCAGAGGGGTCAGCTCGCGACCACTCATAATTCTTTCTTAGCGCAACGGGTCCATATATTGAACGTTCTTCCTTATGCTTAGGTACCCGATGCTGGGATCGCCGCAGCAGTTACCAGTGCTGCTCACAGTGGCGTGGAAGAGGAATGGGATGCGATGGAGATGCTTCAGCGGGCGCTCACGACTCAGTTGACGCTGAGAGAAGGCAACTGGCTGGTGGAGCGACTGAACAAGGCTGACGAGTCGGTGGTGAAGAAGGTCGGGATGACGCCGCAAAAGGTACTATTGGTGAAGGGTAGTGTGGGGTAAATCCGGCCTCTTGGTACAACTGAAGGCCGTTCTCTTTGCGTAGTGGGTGGCCAATGAAACCGTCCGGATTTGCTCCATGGTTCACCACATGCTGTGTACTTGCTTACTATGATAACGAACTGACGGACGGGGGGGGGGGGGGAATTCGGGCCATTCGGTAAGACGGGGGGGGGGGGAGGGGGGGGGAATTCGGGCCACCTCAACCGATTTTCATTTGAGAATTGAGGCAGAAGATCATCCTTTTGTTATTTATTCACTGTTTTTCGGTGCTTGTACATTTGCTGCTTTTCCCATCGCCTTACCTAAGTGAGTAAAGGTGTGAAAAGATTCTTGAATGGAAACGTAAGTTGAAGAAGAAAATAATTTTACCATCTGCTTACATTCTGATCTGAACCCAATCAAATATCAAGCTGTATCGAAGGCTCAAATTACCCATCAGCGCCCACCCAAATTACCCCCTTCCGCATTATCATGTACAGTAATATATGTACGCGTAAGTTCGTGTTGTGGTTTCTTTTCAGCTTCCTGCCCTAGTCGAGGCGAATCCTTTGGTGGCGGTTGAAGTGCTACTGAAGCTGCTCGGCTCCAAAGAGATTTCGGCCTACTTTGAAATGCTGATTCAGATGGAATTATCCGTGCAAGGACTAGAAGTGGTCAATAGGCTCACAACTGTATGTACAGTAGTACGTGCACCTGTGTACAAGCGTATAGGGTAGGGTACCGTGGGGTAAAGCCGGCCGGTGTTTTGTTGGGCTGTCCCCGTTATTCACGTAGAAAGAACGGCGTTTGTAGGTGGCCAGGTTTACCCCACAGTACCCTACTTACCTGCAATGGTGGTGCAAAACTGCAAACCATTACGTAACCCAATAATATGGATATCCAGACCATTAGATTGGGGTTTCGACAAGCCTAATAAGAATTGGTGCAAACATGAGCCAGTGTGCCTTATTCGTTTACACTACATCCTCTATTCTTCCCCAAAGCCCGATTTATATATTTTTGGTAATATGTATTTTTTAGCACGTGGATCTTCCTCAAGAAGTGCTGCACGTGTACGTACTGAACTGCATACAGAAATGCGAAAATATGCAGGGCAACGCTCTGGGTCAGAGTCGATTAGTGCGTCTGGTGTGCGTCTTTCTCCAAGCTCTGATCAGGAACAAAGTGATCAATGTTCATGTAAGGATCTGCCACTGTTCTAAAGAGTTATCAAAAAGTATAGGCCTACATTCTTGTGAAGGGTGAGTGGGGTAATTTGGGCCACCCACACTCCGTTCTTGTTTACCTGTGTTTTTAGCTGGGGGCTTGTCAGGACCACGTCAGCCATGGAACCTATATTTAGGCAAATGCGCAAAGGTGTTTTCCCAAATTACCCCCGCCCGCCCGAATCAATTACCCCGCACAATGTCAAAGTAAGTCATCGGTGCATTGAGGAAGGTTTGAACAAGAGGAAGTCGCTTACTGATTCGCCAACCGCATGAAAAGCATGATGGAATAACTCACACAATGTGTTTTGTAGGATCTGTACATAGAGCTGCAAGCGTTTTGCGTCAACTTCAGCGGGATCAGAGAAGCGGCCGCACTTTTCCGAGTTGTCCAAGCGCTGTCCACTGGCAACCCGGTAGAGGAGGAACAGGCATCATCGTGATTGGTGACTATGCGGTTATATTTGCCTTGCTCCATAAGAGCGGTTGTAGTTTCGACCTCCCCGCCTAATTGAGCTGTAGTTATCACACACGCAAAGCACGCCGAAGCAATTATTTTGCGTGTGTGTAATAACTGCAGCTCAAAATTCGCCGTACTTTGCGTAAAAAATAATTGATTCGGCGTGCTTTGCGTGTGTGTGATAACTACAGCTCAATTCGGCGGGAAGGTCGAAAACGACAACCGCTCTTATGGAGCAAGGCGAATACAGTACGTAGGTGCTGCATGTACATATGTACATACGGTAGGTGTACATGTATGACCAAGAACTGATAATCTGAAATGGGATAGAAAAGGTCGGGAATTCAAGATCTTTGTTCGACCAGCATCATTATAAGAAGATGAGAAACCTTTTCATAATAGGTTACCCGTTCTTGGTTTGATCTTTGTCGTTATTGGTAGGTTGTTTGGCGCGTTATTGTTTTTGATGTATCTGTGTACGTAACGTGGACTTGATGATTGATGGTGGCAGCTTGAGTTTGCTTACAAAGATAAAGCTATTTTTTTCTGGGGAAGTTATTTTGTGGGAATAATGGAGGATTTCCTCATTCAAGGTGGATGTACCATTTGTATGTGACGTGAAGGGTCATGGAGGGCCATGGAAGGGTTACTGTATTGTGACGTTTGACTTATTTTAGAGCGACGTAGACATGGACAACTGTCTTGCGCAAGACCAAGGATTCCTAGACCGCACTACCACACATGGCGCGTTCACCAGACGTCCGTACGGACGTACGTCCGACGCATCTATATACATGAACCATGTACTCCTAGATACGTCGGACGGTCTAGGAGTACATTGTTTAAGTATATAGATACGGCGGACGTACGTCCGTACGGACGTCTGGTGAACGCGCCAACATACATAGACACTGACACATATTAGTACGCGGTCTAGGAGTCCTTGGCAAGACCACATTTCTTGGTAATTAATATTTAACGCCCCGACGCCCCAGTACAAATTTAACGCCCCCACGCCCCAGTACAAATCTTTGTCCATGGCCTAATTCTAAACCACACAGGGTCACCACAACGCAAGAAGTATAGAGGCTTCAACTAGAGGAAACTAGTGTTGTCAACGGTAATTACTTTACCGTTTTACCGCCTGTACTTTCGCAGTTTTTCAAAACGGTACTGTACAGTTTACCGTCGAATGATGACGGTAAATTATTTGGCTGTACTTTTTACCGTCGATTCAGCCAAAAGTACTTTCAAAAATTTTGGCGGTAAAACGGTATTTTTTTACTGTACTTTTACCGCTTACCGACAGCGACCATGGCTGTAATAACTCACTTTTTTACCGTTTACTTTCTACCGTGGTATAAAGTATCGAGTGAGGCTGAGCAGATATAAAAACATTTTAGGTTATGGCAAAGGGACGCCATTTTCTGCTCAAAAAGTGGTATAGAGGGCGCCCTACGCAAATTTTGTGGAACTTCTTGTCTCTTTTCGCTACATACTTGCATCATGATTCCTGGATGGTCAGGAGTCACTGCCCAAAACGTCATACTCACCCATGTGACGGGTCACCTTGCGACCACACAGAAATTATGACGTACGTCAACGAATTGACGATTCTTCCTCACCTGTTCAATTCCTTACATATAGTACTGTTCTACATTGTTTGTCGTTTTCTTTGCGACGGTTGGTTATGTATGTACTTCCAAGCTAATGAAGTATGGACATGCAATATTAGTAACAGTCACCGTTTAGTTGCCAAAAGTACGAAAGCGGTGAGTCGCCAATGCATGCATGCCATTATGTGTAAAATAAAAAATAAAGAATCAAAAACAGAGGGCAAAATTTTTACTGTATTTTACCGTTTTACCATCAATTTATTTCAGAAAGTACTGCGGTAAAAAAATTATGACGGTAAAATTACCGCGCGGTAATTTTACCGCTCTGTACTGCCGGTAATTTTACCTTACTTTACCGCCGCAGTAAATTTCGAAGGTTGACAACACTAGAGGAAACCCAGCACTGCATATGAAAATACGAAAGTGGGCTAAATTTTCACAATATGCTTGTCAGAAACAATAGAATTATTTCAGTTGTTTTTGACTTCTTGATTTTCAGATGTATAAATCCAGTGCGTGATTATTCAGTGCGCAATTAGTGCGTGATTATTTCAGTGCGTGATTATTAACATAGGCTTAATGCTTAGGCTAGCCTAAGCCTAGGCTATGTGTACAGCCTAGCCTAAACCTAAGCCCTAGCCTAAACCTAAGCCTAGCCTAGCGGTGAACACAATACTCAATCTCATGTAAAAAATACATTGTTTGCATTTTTTGGTTAAAATGTATAATATAAAATACCACTTGTCCAACTCTCACAGCAAAAAATGCAGCTGCAACTGGTAATTCATGGAGAGATAGACGCAAACAGCTGGTGAATATATTATGAAACACCCTGCAGGATTGACTCTCACCTTTGATAAAAAAAAATCAGCCCACATATGTAATTTGTATTCTGAGAGATGGTTGTCCTGCCGATATACAGTGGTTTATAGCATTGCGAAGAATAGAAATAATGGTGCTTTGGCTGTCCATGGGGGCGTCAGGTATGGGTTTAGTACTGGGGCGTCGGGGCGGGGGCGTCGGGGCGTAAAATATTAATTACCCATTTCTTCAGTTGTCCATGCGTTATAGAGGTGTTGGATTTCACTGGGAGGTTATGTTGGGAGGTTATTCAGGTGTGACCCATCAGTAACGGAGATCAGTTAGAATTGCATTTCACAGCAATAGGTGGACAGGAAGCAATATCGGCAGGTAGATATAGCGTCGGCAGCCGTCAGAGGCCAATTATATGTCTCGCTTATTGTGAATATCTCGCAGAGGAGTGCAGCCGAAACTATATCTTTTGTTGTGGGTCTAACCTGATTCTTTGGGTAAAGATGGATGGCACCCGATCGTTACGCCGCGGTACCATAGCGGACAAATTATACAAATTATACTAAAAGTAGTTAGTTGCAAGAAAAGTTGCAAGAAAAGTATTAAAGTTTTTTAAAAAAAGTTTTTTTTAAAAGTTTTAGTTGCAAGAAAAGTATTCAGCATGCGTTTTAGTTAGTAGCAGTAACTCTGAACCAGGGGGGCCTAAGCAACATATACTTTGTGACTTATTTATCTGACACCAGATATTACAGCCACTGCTAGAAAAAACATAGAGGCTAGTAGTTCTGACTCATCACTTCTCTTGTTCATTCTGTAATTCTTCATCATGTATACTGAGGGATCATATTCAGTACCTACTGGTTCATTGGTAGCAGCAAGTAAATTTGCTGGGCATCTGTCATACCTACTTGGCACCCACCTCTTGATGGGTGCAAAAATTTGCAGCACTTGAACTGGTATGTTGACAATCGGGAGATGCTGTCATTTTCATCGGGCAGTTAAATCGGGCACGGAGCGATTTTTCGGTATGGACGGGAACGTGCAAAAAAATTTCCGCACGCGCTACCACAATTAGACCCAACATAACCCCAAGACATACCCCTAATCCTCGAGACCCTGCCACGCTTTGAGGTCTCATATGACATTATGGCAGTGCGACCGATAAATCGGAACCACCTGTCTGTTCGTAGACGTCTAGGATCGGCGCTGAAAATATCGAATCAGGAAGAAAACCCGCGCCTGACTCTTCCTTACATTCGACACCGCAAACAATTTAAACTTCCATCCTCCCCTCCGGCGTGTTATAGTATTGTTGCGTGGCCGTTAAGTTCCTCCTTCTATTTTTACTGCGCTTACCCTCAAGGTTTTTACGACTAAAGATCGGTAGTGCTTGCGAAGGTTGGCGATCGTCAAAATATTTTCAGCAAATCCTCCGCGTCCAAAAAAGGGGCCACCGACAACGTCAAAACCTAACTCGCGGATAATGAATTTGTCATGGGTATCCGTGTACGAAACATGTACAGTAACTTCGACATCAGAACAAGATAACACAAACATACCCAGCGTCCTGCGCTCCGTGAGCCCAAATGATGGAGAGTAGGTTATTATGCTAAGGGAAATCACAACACGCTGCATAGCTGAAACAACAACAAGCAAACGCTGGCTGCCATCACATATCATTGCGCACAAACTACTATAGCATTCCCTCTGATTCAAAAACACAAAAGACAACCCAAACAAAGCTGCAGCCGGCCGTCCCAGACGCTGATGCAGCAAAAAATACCTTGCCAGTCAGCATGCTAACATCGCCGACCGTTCTACGGAAGTTGATAAACTCGCTCCATACCCCCTGCAGGATGCCACTCCTGTACGAAAACAGTATCAAAACTGCGCCTACCAAAAGAAGTAAGAGCATCCCCTTACGGAATTATGGGTGAATTGCTCCGAGCTCTCCTGTTTCTAAAAATCCTCCAAGGGATTATTCTACAACAAAATCACACATGGGACCGAATGACGCAGGCTCCCAGAACCCATCCAACTGAAACAGCACATGCTGCACATGACTATTACCCCACGGGACGTCCCCCAACTCCACAATTTCGACCAGCCCACAGACACGTACCTTTTTGATACCGTCTAGATTGTGAATTTCCGGTGATAGGCCACGGTGGACACAGAGGGATGGCTGCCTCATGAGGGTGGTGAGGGGCATTGTGTCTAAGGACTTCATGCAGCTTTCAGACACCCGCTCCCAGCACCCCACCTTGGCTAGGGACGCAGTTTTACAACATGAATTGGAGCACTGCCAAGGAGAAACGGAGCTTTCAGCAGCCAACAGGACACAGGGCCGTGGCTTGTGACCAAGGAGGAGTCCTTGATGACAACATACCCAGCATGTTCCATACACTGTCAGCTAGCAGAAGACCATGACAGACTAAGTGGGTGTACGCACTCTCCCTGCTTGAGCGTGAAGTACTCGGTGAGATGCCGGCACTCTGTGATTTCCCCAGTAGAAGGAAGAATGTAGTCGGATGGCATATTTTCAAGGCCCACAGATACAGCACGCACTGAAACACGCAAACACACACATGCACCAATGACTTCCGCCAGTCATAGGTCATAGGCTTATTGGCTCTGGACAGACATACTAACGAAGATCACATAAAACGAACGCATGTCCCATACAATGATGTACAAACAGCATATCTTTTTCTTGCTCTAGAACGTTCAAATACAGTAGGTGTAGTGTGCAGCGTCTTTTTCGCCGCAAGCATTGTCCCTTTCACTTCTTAACTGCCCCGGAAATTAGGGTTCCTGACTGCCTTTTGTAGATGCTTCTGGGATGGGTATTTTGAGAACGGGACTGCTTTGCTTGCTTGCGTAATCGCTGATTATATGCGGGGAGGGGAAGATGGTGAATAGAAGCGGCAACACAACACTGCACTGTTCAGTGCTCTCCTAAGCTCCTCTCTTTGCCTCCCCCTCATTTTCCTGCGCTCTCTTTCTTTTGACGCTTCGATAAAGCTGCGATGCAATGCCAACTGAAGTGGATAGCTAAGCTACTAGTGTTAGCTACTACTCCTACATAGAGAAATTCGTCCTTTGCTGCTCTCGCTCTTCGGTGCCTCCCATCCAATCAATATTATTATGTATGTACATATGCATACGTAGCCAGTAGCGACTAAAATAAAATTTTAGGTGCACCGGCGGCTACAGCATACGCCCGTCGCCGTACTATGTATCGTACCGTATGTATGCGCACTCGCTCACACTACTACTATACATCGGAAATCAACGAAAATATCCTCTCAAAATAGATATGCGCTTTGTTTTTATGGCCATACGTTAGCAAAGTAAATGGGAAGCAGGGAGCCCATTCGAGCCAGTCGTTTAGTATAAGCAATATAACGTTCTCTCTCACAGTATACCTACAATATATTCTCTCTGCCGATCTGACTGAATTCGTTTCTGGCGCTCTGCTGATGGCACTTATCCATTCATGAGCACGAAGCCTCCATGATACAATACAATAGCGCAGGGGCAGGCAGAGGCATCCAGCACAAAACATTCCGACAAGAAAGAAAATACACACGCAATGCCAAGAGATATCAACATGATCCCCTCCCTCCACCACCATCCTCTCTCTCCCCTCCATGCCAACAAAATTTACCTATGAGCAGGCTCGCAGTGCATTCCAAAAATGTTGCAGGATAACCTATTCCCCAAACCTTATACGCCCGCAATTGCTATTCGCAGTATCTGGCCCAAAAATCACGCATGAAAATCTGATCCCGTGCACATGTACACAAAACAAAGCATGGCCTGTACGCGCGCGCTTGTGTGTGTGCGCAGCAATCTATTCCAAGAAAGATATCGTGCTCAGGTCTGTTGGGGGATGAGCTTTTCCAGCCAATTTTCTCTTCATTCCTGCCCACGCGCGGAAGCCGGAAATCGACAAACAGTCAGTAGGCTACAGCGCCCGCCCAGTCAGTCGACAGACACTCAGCAGCAACGCTTCTGCTCCCGCATAGCACACACTATGTTATCTATGTTGCCTATGTACACACACAGCACAGTTACTATGCAGCGATGCACTAAAGCTTATCTACAGTAGAATATTCGCCACTACACGTTACGTAGTGCAGTACACGGCTGACACAGTGCCACAGTTAGCCGCATCAAAGGCGCGAGCATCGAATTCAGCCAGAGCAGAAAAGAGAGAAAAAGAGAGATGAGATGCTAGCCTAGTTGAAAAAGAACACGCAAGCCCCCTTTCCCCCAATCCTAACGCCTATTATTCACACTCAAATAAATGCACTGCACTCACAACTACTTCGCCCCTTCCCCTTCTTCTCTTTCGTGGTCTCCAAGCGCAGTCAACTGCCATCCCTGTTAGGTCCATCCGCACTCTACTGTACGCACTAGCCCAGAACTACTCGCAAAACGAAATAATACACAAATTCAAGTACGCACCCTGCAACTGTTTTCCCAAGTTGTTCTCGCAATGTTATGCAAGCCAGTACTATCCATTGGTAAGCGTACCCTATCAGTCTAAAGCTCCTACCAGAAGAGGATGTGGCTACCTTCGCACATCACAAAAAGATTTCCACTCGACGAAATGATGCAATACTGACCCGCTCACACGTGAACTCCAAACTCGGAGCTTTGACTACTTTAACATGTAAAATCTAAATCGCAGAGTTCGTACCGAACTCGCTTCGTTTTTCCAAGATTGCGTGCGAAGCTAACACCAGAGTTTACTTTCGGAGATGTGTGAACGACCAAATTTCGCTCCGAACTCGCACGGAGCCTCGTGTGTAGCTGGTAACTTGTTAGCACGCATGCATCCATTTTCGGGACAGACTCACCTCAATGCTGAAGAATATTCTGTCGATATAATTCCTTGAGAAAGAGGTACCTGGCAGTGGCTGGGGGTCCAAACGACTTTGAAGAGCTCGCATTAATTCGGGAACCTGGCCGATGAACGTCCCTGCACCTTACAAACAGCAAAATATCACCACCCATACAGTACAATTAGCAAAGATGTCACGTGTATCAGGGCAAAAAACTGAATTCTCCATCATCACTGTTCACCTACAAGTACTGCTCTTCCTTCCTACTATAGGATAAGTACACGACTAATCTTAATGCTTTTTCTGTAGCTAACTGGTGACTGGGCGCCTCGATGTCGAGTATGGTCTTTCTTGTTTGAGCAGTGCTGTGCCTTCGTTGATGAGCACGCAGTGCCACTTGCTCTTCTATGCGTCCTTCTTTCACAAAAATGCTCCTTCAGCACTCGAACAATACGAATGAACGAAGGACCACAAAAAA
>JASAMW010007667.1:0-12446 GCA_030247985.1 Epsilonema sp. ZAB3_2
AGATTCGTTTTTCCCATTTCTATTCCACACAAAACAAGAGCACACTCAAAAATAATAACTGGCGCTGCATAATTTTCATAGAGTTGACAGAACTACGCACTCTCACTACAAGAACTTTTTCTTCACAGTCAGAAGTCGCAAATTGGTGATGGTAGGTAGTAGTATACAGAAATGGATAAAATTAAAGTGAACATAGTCCAGCAGTTTTTACTGTTATACAGTTATTGTTAGTATCTTAAAAAATAATTTTACTTTTTAATAAAATTGATGATGCAATATTTCTATGTTAGATACATTTTTGCTTGTTTGTTGTATAAAAAAACATGTAAAAACTTCATTTTATTTTCAAATAAATCAGCGTTTTTTTTCAATTATTTTGTTTAATAATTTCATAAAAATAATGATGTAATTTCAGGCAGTACTCTACTCTTTTTTGTATATTTTTTGCTTGTTTCTTGCACAAAAAAAACACGTAAAATTTCCATTTTATTTTCAAATTAAAAATCATTTAAATGACTGTTTTTCAAATCATTTTATTCGATATTTTATTAATATTTTTTTTCTGATTTTTAAGATACTACTGTGCATGTGTAGAAATGTTGAGATAAAATAAATGATTTTAACCTAGAAAGGAGATGCATGCACCGACACTTAGAAGTGGTGGTGGTGGCATGATGTAATCTGTTCTGCGCCGTAAACAGATGACTGTGAAAACGAGGCTCGAGAAAGAAATGTCGGAATAAAATAAATGAATTTAACCTAGAAAGGACAGCCATGCACTGACACTTTAAAGTGGCACAGTGCAATGTTGCGTGGCATGAACGGAGATCACTTCGAAATACGGAGAAAACATGCGTAAAGTGCTGTAGGGCAACTCACAAATCGCACAGTGCAATGTCACGCGGCGTGAACAGAGATCACTTCGAAATGCGGAGAAAAATGCATGCAAAACAAAAAGTGAAATAATAATACATACCGTATATCGGTACTATAGTGAAGCGCGCCAATGCGCGCGGGGGTGGATCGTAGACAGCTACACACACGTAATGAGAAAACTCCCGGGGAATTCCCTGTAATTCTGAAAAACGCTCCATGCTGAAACAAAAATAATGTAGTAAGTAGGTATGTACATACATAGCGGGAGGAAGGTGACTTTACACTTACCTCGCTGCAGTGAAATCAGTCACATTTTTTATGAACGGAGTGACACTATGATATGCAGGAAGAATTCGCGACGCGATATTGTCCAAAGTGACAAAAAGTCACTGAAACGAAAAGGTGTCAGTATTAGTCAATGTTTGGCGGTGCGCCAGTAAATAACTGTCTTTGGAGAAAAGAATTTGGGGTTGTATGGGATGTTATGTCGCGAAGGGCAAAAACTTTATTGAAGTGCACCTACTTTATTGAAGTTTTTAAGCATGGCGATTTCTTTTAGCATAAAATTGCACTAGGAAAATTGTTTTCTGTAAGCTAGTCTAGCTATTAGCAATGTGGGGCACGGCGAATGGTATATTGAAGCGCGCCTATGCGCGCGGGGGTGGTGGAAGCAGCAGCAATGGCGGCGCTATAAACGCGCCGCCCCGTGAACAAAAAACACACATGTAATAATGGCTGTTTTTCCTATATTGAGGACCCTATGCTACAACACATACTTAATCGCTCCCATTTGCCACCACTTCTATACTACTCACGTACCATTGGAAGAATGTAGTTCTTTGGCTTGATCATATAGTTCTTGCCACCAATTTTCAGGACAATGGGATTTGGCATCGGGTTGGGGTTGCAGTCGATTGAGTACTGCAAATCACAGCACAGAATACGCTTTCTGGGAGGCGAGTTTTATGGGAGGACACTGGCTGGACTGTGAGAAGCCGGCTACATTGCTTGTGCTTACCAGGCCCACGGATTGATCAAATTGCCCGCCAAGTGCCCTGGCCATACGGGCGATGTCACCCTGTGGACCAGCGAACAGGCTGGTGCCGGTGTCGAAGATGGCCTGCCACGCCCCACCTGCGATGGATGGACCTGTTCCGCTCACCTCTTGGCCATTTGCTTTCTTTACACTCCATCTACATACGCACGCATTGTTCGCTTGTCGCGACTCGGATCTTGGCCTTCATTCGTCCATTTACTAACCCAGAAAGATAGCCGACAGCTTACGCTACTTAGTGAATATGAACTGATAATAGGTGTCAGCAGTCAACGGGACATAGCTAATGCTGGAGGAACAGTTTTGCGGATTCGTGCCACCCCAAGTGAGCACACCACCTTTCTGCCCTTGGGAATTTCCACTAAACACGAGGAAGCACGTTTTATCCTAATTTTAGAACGCTAAACCTCAAGGCACTTTGGCAAAAAATCAAACAGGACTGTATTCGGTAGCTCTTTTCTTTACGGTAGCTCGACGAGGAAGAATGTGAATACGGGGCTAGCAAGTATTCCGGCGTTGACCAGGGCGTAGAACGGCGGTGGTACGCTGTCCACCGCTATGGTTTGATACGCCATGCCCATAATACCGTCAATGGGAACGTCAGCGAAGAACTGAGCAATGTGATTGGCCAATCCGAAGGTTACTCTCACAGGTGGGATGCTGCTTCCTGTAAGCTGAAACCCGCATGAGAAATCAAGCACGCACTATGTACACGCACAGTGTACCGGTATACAATCTGTTTTTGTGTTTTGAGAAGACATACCTACCGTGAGCATGTCACTGCCTAGAACCCCAGTGGCTGAACCTGTTCCGTATTGAATCGACCATGACAGGCCGTTGGTCTGATATGTACTGCTGGCGCTCGAGTTATAGTGGGCCTTGCCACCTATTTTCAATTACCAAAGAAAAGTACTGAATTATTTTTGAGTCTCTTGTGAGCACTGCACACAGTGCGCAATATTATCAAAAAATATTCTTACTGCATGGATTTGCTCCGAATCGGTTTGCTTTGTGCCAGAAAGTGCGTCTGATTCCGTTTCCGCTGCACTGACACTGAGCACGGTAGCATTTGCTGAGGAAATTGCATAGTAGCCCCTCACAGTCGCTGGAGCTGCATATTGGGTTGTCGCCACATAGTGTGCTGACCACCCACAGATTAGCGCTTCCCGTATCCGGGATCACCTTGAAGTTCTGAGGCGGAGTGCCCAAACCGACGACGCTTTCGTAGCTCACATCCGAGTAGTCCTTGAGGATCTGGTTTCCTGTTGTCGCCAGATTAAATACGCGTGCCATGTCTCTCCGGCGCATGTACTCAGTCCATGTACCCTTTCTCATCATGCGGGATCTGGCACTTTCCCTGTAGTACAGGGGTATGTGAACCACATCAGCGGCGGCCAAGCACAAGCTGCCGATCAGAGGAATCAGTGTTATGACAAGAGATTTCATCCTGAAATCAAACTGTAGTAATTTTACGTATAATTTCACTTCCAAGTTGTTCACGATCACGGTAGGTTAGGTAATAGGTACTGTACTTGTACAGCGCATTCTGCCTGCCCAGTGTTACGTAGGTATTATGCACTTTGTACGTACGTACAATAATTATGATCGTGAAAGTGGATGGATGGATACTATACTCTGTACATGACATTACTTACACTACGTATGTTCGTATGTACTGTGGTGATAACATGAGGTGTGTCGGCCGCCACACGTGCAAACTTTCTCATAATACTTTATTGCGCTTACTGTAGATGTCACAAGTATACTCCAACGTATGTGTCACTGTACGTAATGTATGTAGCGTAGTTTACGTAACGTACGTAACACATTAGAGAACAACGTAACACACAAGACACACGACACAAGTAACACATGACATCATTGCACTTCGCAGTTTGAACCCCACCGTGTGTAGTATGGTTATGGCTTTACGGATGAGCGCCGAAATGTTTAGTTTTGGCGAAGCCGACACGGCCTTTGAGGCTACTGCCTGGCTGGACATAGAAAGGGTCGAATGTGGTACAGTATTCTCTCAGAAAAGTGTCGCCAAATATCCAGCTAGGATCCGTGGAACTGCAGTATGCAATGGCGACTGCGCACTGCCCATTTCCCAGCTGAAAGTGGTTCATTAAGCACTTTTCTAAAATAATTCTAAAAAATTTTTGGCCCGTTTCATTCCCAATTTTTTTCGATAGAAATGAAGTACCTTCCTCCCTGATCGTGTTGCACTACTTAACTTCTCTTGGACACATATCCTCGTCGTTGGACAACCCATTGAAAAATCATACCCATAATGAAAATTTCCTCAAATTAGTATGGAAAAGTGCTTAATGAACCGCCATCGTCGTCCCTCTCTCAGTATATTAGAATCACTGTACTGTTTGCTCGTTTCAACGCATACCCTATGTTATAGGTATACCGGGATGATATAGTTTTGATAATTGATGAGAAACGGTCTGTCGACATTGGTCAGTTGAAGGTAGATAGGCGGAGGTGTGGCAAAGCAGTCAATGTAGAACTAAATCGGCAGAAACAAACATTATGTACTACACTGTGTAGGAAACAGTACTAGAACGCATGACAGTATTACAGTACATAGATGACGGGCGTATTTACTGACGATGACGTGAAAGGGTACAAAATGTACAGACATAGGTAGGTAGAGTAACGTTTTCGGTTGCTGAGTCGTACTGAGCACCCAGTGCAGCGGCCATCTTGTTGATCTCCGCAGCTGGGCCGGTGAAGTAGGATGTTCCACTATCGAAGATGGCCTGCCAATTTCTGCTACCACTGGCACTACCAGCACTCCAGCTAAAAAAGCGGCAGTCGCACTGTACGCAGATCCTCCAGCAAGAAAATATCCTCATACAGTACGTACCTGGACGCCTGAACACATTGGACAATAATGGGAAATTATACCTGGAAAAAGCGAACTGATAGTACGTGTCCGAAGTCACTGGGACCCATTGAATGTTGGACGAGCAGTTCTGAGTGTTCGTACCGCCCCACGTCAGGGTACCACCCCTTTGGCCTTGTGGCGAGCCTCTATATACACGTACACATAACATACTGTACATACTTTATAACGCCACAGTATTATTTTTTGACACATTCAAGAAGATCCATGCCGTGGGCGTGGAGAAACGTTTCACGTACTGTACTACTTTACAGTATATGCAGCACATCGTACCGTGCGTACTGCTTGTACGTACGTACGTACGTACGTGCAATAGGCCTTTTGAACTCACGCTAATTCTCTAAGATAAAAGGTGAAAATGGGACTGTCAAGTACGCCGGCATTCAGCATATTGTAGAACGGGGGTACAACGTTGTCGACCGAGATAGACTGGTAAGCCAAACCCATGACTCCGTCGCATCCACTGTTGTAAAAGGAATCGTCTATTCTTTGCGCTAAGCCGAAAGTTACTCGGACGCCAGGAATATTAGTGCCAGCTATCTGAAACGCATCCATAAGCTCTTCGTCACGCCAAGCGTTCCAAGCTGCTAAGCACATTACTCCTGTTATTAGCTAATGTCGGTAATACCCAACCGCAAGTAGGTCACTGCCGAGAATTCCCTGGGCGAAACCCGAGCCGTATTCAATCTGCCAGAACTTGCCATTGACTTGAAAGCTCGAGCTGACATTGGGATTAAACATGTGTAAGCCAGCTGACCACAAAGCAAAGCGTCGCTAGCTCTGAGCATGCACAGGCTCGTGTAATTTCTTACTGTACGTATGTACATACTGTATACTACTGTACGTACATATACAGGGTGTCCGTCCAACCTATATTTACACAACCTTCAATTGAACATAACTCCCGTAATAGAGGAAGAGAAAGATGGGACCTAGCTCATCTGAAAGCTCAATTCAAGAGCTATAATATAGTATGTCTGCCGTTTCGCCGTGATTCACCGTTCGCGAGTTAGAGCGATTCCCGCAAAACACCTCAAAAATGATTTTGGCCAAACTGAATGCACATCAATTTCTCTGTTTTGCTGCATTTTCTTGCTTCAGCCAGAGATAATCTTGCATAAATATGAGTATTGTTCATTGATACCCTTTGATTGCCTCATATTGTTTTGTGGTGTTACCTTCTGGATGAATGTTTGCACTTTATTGTCCATTTTCACTCTCCATGCTGAACTGTCACACTGCAATGCCACCCTTTTGGTTAGTTTTGAACATTTTGGTCAAAAAAGCTCTTCAAGGTGCAAAAATCCAATCTCCAATGGTGTGGTACCCATTGGGAGATATTGGGAGTTATGATCAATTGAAAGTTGTGTAAATATAGGTTGGACACCCTGTACATACATACTGTACTGTACACATACTGCAAGGATTAACGAAGCGGCTTTTGGGTACAAGACCAGGCCAAAAATTGAAGTTGAGCTGCCTGCTGCGTTGCATTAAGTTGGCGCTGTTGCAGCATCCACTGGCTTGACATTGCGTGTTTGGCGTGAAGAAACAGGCGGATCCTGTGGGACAGTCTGTGCAGTCGCCGCTGTTTTTTCCACACGCTGTACTGACCACCCACAGGTTGGAACTTCCCGTGTCCGGTTGCACTCGAAAACGCTGAGGAGGTGTGCCAATATTGATGGTAATGCGGTACGCGTCCTATTACAGCAATAAAATATGTATATACGTATACTTAGGGTACTGTGGGGTAAACCGGGCCAACTAGACTCCTTTGAACTTGCTGTTTCCGCAAAATGATAAACCAAATAGCTCATTTTAAAAAAGAGAGTTCAAGCAATCGATTTTAAGATTTGTTGCAATAGGTATTGGTTGCTGAGATACCTAGCAGCTCTAAAACTTAGGTGTCCGGTTTTTCCCATGGCCGGGTTTACCTCATTCGTTTAGTACATAGCCATCAATAAAATTGTAATACCCGTTACAGTATTTGCTACGAAGGGTAAATTTTTTCATGTCACTCTCAAGATGTGTTACATTACGTCTATGTATCCAGGACCCGTTACCCGATCCCGTTACAACATGCAATACGTATGTATGTACATCGTAGAAGTCCTTGAGTATTGACGTTCCTTTGGCGAGATTGAGAGCCCTGACCATTTGACGCCGTCTCACAAACTCCGGCCATGTTCCTTCTCTCATCATTCTTAATCTGTTACTGCCATGATAGTACATGGGCATGTGAATGACATTC
Organism: Epsilonema sp. ZAB3_2; assembly: GCA_030247985.1. Lineage (NCBI taxonomy): Eukaryota > Metazoa > Nematoda > Chromadorea > Desmodorida > Epsilonematidae > Epsilonema > Epsilonema sp. ZAB3_2. The sequence goes on from JASAMW010007667.1 coordinate 7,099, forward strand.
GCGAACGAAAAGCCCAAAAAGCCAAGAACAAGCAATGATATCTGCTGCATTGTGATGATACGCATTTGTAAAACAGCGGTGCATCTTCAGTAATTAATTGTGCATGGTGCTATGTGCTGTCCATGCATACATACGTACGTACGTATATTACTGATGTAGCTCACAAAAGATAAACACGCAGATGTGACAGCTGAGAAATATTCTCATTGGTTTAGATCAAACTCCCACAAAAGTCGTGCCGAGTCGGTGTGGAGGTGGACACTTCTTGAGAAAAAACCTGAGGTTGTCTATGCGCGCTGTTGAAAATACCGCGCAGGAGCGTAGACAGTTGCGAAAGAAGCGGACCAGCCTTGGCACCTATCCAAGTTCCGAAACGGGAACAAGGCCGTTCGCCTAGGCGAACAGCACATTCAGATTGCAGATTGGTTGTCGACAGTTAGATAGCGGTCGAATGACTGGTGCGCCCACAAGCAATGCCGTGCTGGTGGTGCAATACAATGCGAACAAAACAAGTTGGGAAAAATATGATAGAATGATATCTGCCGCTCTGCGTCTATCGGCCTACCATATGCAGTCTTACAAACATTTACACGTACATTTCGGACGTGAAAGCGATACTAAAAATAATCAAGAATGCTATCAATTAGTTTATCCGAAGTGCTTCGTTTTGGCAAATCCAACGCGACCCTTGATGCTTCCGCCTGGTTGAGCGAAAGTTGGATCGAAAGTGGCGCAGTATTCGCGAAGGAAAGTATCGCCGAAAATGAACTGCAGAGGAAGACCCTGAGCCGGGAAGCTCTGAATGGCGATCAAGCATTGTCCAGGGTTGCCAGACTGTAAACGCAGCGTTGAAGTTAAAGATACATAACAACTACAGTTTGATGCAGTAGGTTTACGTATGAATGTAATGTTGTAATGGCATTTTAAAAAAGATCATGACGGATCGGATGCTTTTTACCGGGATGATGTAGTTTTGGTACTTGATGGTGAATGGGGTAGAGATGCCAGTCAACATCATGTTGATCGGGGGCGGTGTAGCAGAGCAAGATATGAAGAACTGCAAAGACGCAATTCAATAATACCACTTACAATACTGTATTTCATAGGCTGTATCTGTGTGAAAGAGTCAGTAGAAGCAGCAACCAGTTGATATTGAGGATTGTATTGTCCGCCCAGTGCGCGTCCCATCTTGTTAATTTCAGATGTCGGCCCAGCAAAGAGAGACGTTCCAGTGTCAAAAATTGCCTGCCAATTGGGATTGGATCCCTTTCCACTTGTGCCTGGAATGCTCCAGCTAAAAACCGAATGGTGCGTCGTCGTATAGACATTTGGAAAATATTGAATTGCTGTACGTACGTACACAAGTACGTACAGTAGTAGTGTCAGAACCGCTATGTGGTCTGAAAGGAAATGAACCGGAAACGCATCGGAAGTTATTTGTACGTACCAGTGGCCCGTTACAGCTTCGCAGTAAAAGCAAATCTGGCAACCCTGTTGTGTACTGTAGAGATATGGAAACTTATTAAGAATCGTTTTCTGTAGCGGTTGCATAGTACGTGGAAGGGGGGTACTTTTTGTAAATCGAGATAATATGCCTATCGGATTCCCCATCAAAAACTGCATATGTTGATGAAGTTTTAGGAAAAAATTTGTTCAGGCATCATCAAGATATTCATGGGTAAAGGTGGGCAGGTCGCATTTTTGCCGTTTTTCAACGTTTTTAGCCATATTTCAGCAACCGCAGGGCTTAGAGGGCTACAATTTGGCACGCGGAAAGATCCCATAGGGACCTAAGTCTGGACCAATTTTGAGCCCAATCGGCCACCTGTGTGGCGAGATATAGCGTCACAAAGTGCATTTCTGTATATTTTGCACCTGTTGCAAATTTAGTTTTTTGAATACCACGGCGCGAATACATGCCCTGCACGGGGTAAAATTTTGACAGCAAGTAGAGAAGGGTTAGGCCTAAAAACTTTAGTACTACCGCAAAAAATCTCTATAATTGGAATTGGGACTACAGTCCTCTCGAATAGTGAAAAATACAGCAAAAATTTTCCCGCCTTTTTTATTTTTCAAGATAAATGAGCAATACCACTGAAATTTTTTCCTCGTAAGTAGCCTATCTTATGTAGAATTTGATGTAGATTTCAAAAATAGAATTGGTTTTTCCAAAAAATTTAACCCCTAGCATATAATTTTGCAAAAGTAGTATATTTTTGTGAATTTTGGGTAAGGGTTAAATCTTTTGGGAAAAACAATTTTATTTTTGAAATCTACATCAAATTCTACATAAGATAGGCTACTTACGAGGAAAAAGTTTCAGTGGTATTGCTCGTTTATCTTGAAAAATAAAAAAGGCGGGAAAATTTTTGCTGTATTTTTCACTATTCGAGAGGACTGTAGTCCCAATTCCAATTATAGAGATTTTTTGCGGTAGTACTAAAGTTTTTAGGCCTAACCCTTCTCTACTTGCTGTCAAAATTTTACCCCGTGCAGGGCATGTATTCGCGCCGTGGTATTCAAAAAACTAAATTTGCAACAGGTGCAAAATATACAGAAATGCACTTTGTGACGCTATATCTCGCCACACAGGTGGCCGATTGGGCTCAAAATTGGTCCAGACTTGGGTCCCTATGGGATGTATGTGTGTACCAAATTGTAGCCCTCTAAGCCCTGCGGTTGCTGAAATATGGCTAAAAACGTTGAAAAACGGCAAAAATGCGACCTGCCCACCTTTACCCATGAATATCTTGATGATGCCTGAACAAATTTTTTCCTAAAACTTCATCAACATATGCAGTTTTTGATGGGGAATCCGATAGGCATATTATCTCGATTCACAAAAAGTACCCCCCTTCCGCCTATACTACAGGCTACTCTCAATCCTTACAGAAAACGTCTCTTAATGTATCTACTCTGGCAACCATTTTGGACAATTGGCAAAAAGTTGCACATCTGGCAACCCTTTCACAGAGTTGGCAACCCTATCGCATCGCAGATTTGGCAACCCTTTTTTGCGCATAAGCAATCTGGCAGCCCTTTTGCAGATCTGGCAACCCTTTGGCACATCTCCCGCTTAGTCTCATGTGCACTTTCGGGCGTGACCATTTGCAAACACTGGCTGGAAAAAATGCGGCATTTAGGTTCTGTGTACTCTTAGTACTAAAATATCGATTATCGATCGATTATTGGTGATCGGTTGATCAGATCAAAAATCGAAGGGCTTCGGTTTGCTTTTTCTGTTGCAAAATTTGATTATTTTACCTGGTCGTGTGGAAGACGAAGAAAAGTAACTGCAGCCTGTAGCTGTTAGCACTAAAATATCGATTATCGATCGATTATTGGTGATCGGATGATCATATCACAAATCGAAGGCCTTCCTGGCGCCCTCGAGGGGCATAAGCTCATTGAAGACCCCTGGATGGACACTGTAGCTGCAAAATTGAGTGAGTGTGAGCGAATCTGCGTGCTTTTAGTACTAAAATATCGATTATCGATCGATTATTGGTGATCGGCTGATCAGATCAAAAATCGAAGGCCTTTTTGGCGTTCTCGGGGCCATAAGCTCTCGAAAGAGACATGGTTGGATGCTGTAGCTGCAAAATTGAGCGAGTTATGAGTGAATCAGCGCGCTTTTAGTACTAAAATATCGATTATCGATCGATTATTGGTGATCGGCTGATCGGATCAAAAATCGAAGGCCTTCTGGCCGCCCTCGGGGTCATAAGCTTTCGAATGAGCCATTGGCCGACGCTATAGCTGCAAAACTGAGCGAGTGTATAGCATCACACACACACACACAGACATCGCTCCTATTTGTAAGTAGATGTAAAATAGATCATTTTATCTTCATTGTGTTGTGTTTGTGAGTTCTTATGTGGTCGAATAAAGATTTTCTTCTGTGATCTGTGGTTTTTGTGATTGAAATGGCTTTCGTTCCACGTGCACTTCTTGGGATTCACTACTATCAACTCTCCCTGGGTCCACAAGTACATATATCCAACAAGTAGGCTACTACATACTGTAGGTACCTTGAGAAAGCAAATTGGTAGTAGGTATCCGAGGTCATGGGAACCCAACTGACCATGGGGAGAGTGGACGCTGGTCCAGTAGTGCAGTTTACGGTGTTGGCTCCTCCCCAAGTGATGGTGCCTCCCCTGCTTCCCTGTGGGTTGCCTGGGAGCTCACGCAGGTAGAACGTGAACACAGGTTGAGCCAGCACACCGGCTTGAATGTAGTTGTAGAAGACGGGAGTCACGTGGTCAGCGGAGATTGACTTGTATGCAAGACCCATGATGCCATCGATGGGAACGTTGGCGAAGAATTGTGCGATTTGACTGGCCAGTCCGAACGTCACGCGAACACTTTGCAAGCCGCTACCAGTAAACTGAATGAGACAATGATAATAAATTATGAAACATGATTTCTTTATGAAGAGCTACTACAATTTTTTACGGCAAGTAGGTCGCTTCCTAGAACGCCGCTGGCTGATCCAGTTCCATACTGGATTTGCCACTGCTGTCCATTGGATTGGAATGAGGAACTGGAGTTGGATGCATACATATTCTTTCCAGCTTCAATGCAAACCCCGCTAGTATATTTTGTAGATTGTGCATTACTATACAGTTTTCCAAAATGGTACAGTTTGGGAAAAAACAGCGTTACAGCATGCGTTAAGTTGATTTGGCGTTTTCCAAAAGTTGGACCGTGAGGCACCGGAACCACAGCAGTTGTTATTGCTGCATGTACTCGAAAGAAAGCAACTGAAGAAGCTAGTCGCTAAAAAGTATGTACGGCTGTATTAAGCAAGATTGCAGTACATTGGGTATTACGGGGTAAACCCGGCCATGGGTAAATCCGGCCACCTCAGTTTCAGGGCTGCGTACCTCGGCAACCAATGGACCGATTGAGACAAAGATTATATGAAGCGTCTTTCAAATGAACTATTTGGTTCATCATTTGCTGCAAAAGCTAGTTGAAAAAAGCCTAGGTGGTCGGGTTTACCCCATGGTACCCTACATACAGTAATGCCGCGTTTATAACCCCTGAATAATACACCCAAAATTGGCCACTAAGCAAAAGACAGTAAAAATCAAGGTTTTGGCAAGAGTCGCTGATTCGTACTATCACTTCCCAGACCTAACCACCTTCTGATCGGTCGGCCACTAACCCCGGGGTTATAAGCGCGGCATTACAGTAGTTTAGCTGAATCTTGTTCGCCAAGATTAGCTAGGACCAACCAACTGATCATGCTTGCTTGCTTACGGCAGTTTCCACATTGGCCACCGTTGCCGCCGCAGAGCGTACTGACGACCCACAAATTTGAGCTGCCTGTATCCGGGATCACT
>JASAMW010007669.1:0-10006 GCA_030247985.1 Epsilonema sp. ZAB3_2
TAGTAGAGCTCTCACGGGTACCCGGACCCGGAACCCGGACCCGGGAAAACCCGGCTTTTTTTGCTACCCGGACCCGGACCCGGAACCGGAAAAATATGCGAAAATCCGGGTCGGGTCTAAGGTGTATAATTTCGCCCAATTTTGGCTTTCTGCTCGATGTAGTTTGAGCATTTTCTAAAATTTTCTCAAGAATAGAGGATAGTTATTTTCGAATTTCGACATTCACACGAAATATCGAGCTATAGTTTTCCAAATTTCCCCCGTGAAGGTTATGTATTCTTTCAAACGCACATTGTTATATACAGTCTATTGCATATGTACGTACAGTATGTACGTAACGTACGTACGTACAGTTCGTACTGTACCTCATAGTATGCTGTACGTGTACGTACGTACACTAACATGTACGTAACAGAAAATATTCCTATTACCCGACCCGGACCCGGAACCCGCGGGTACATGGTTTCAAAACCCGGACCCGGACCCGGACCCGGATCAATGCAAAATGCCTACCCGTGAGAGCTCTAGGAAATAGCTTTAGGTTCTGGTTTACCAGCCATTAATTACCTCGGTTTTATTCTTTTGATAGTTTTACTTTGGGCGGTTTGTTTTTCCTTCTCGTGCAAGCAAACCTTCAGTGTTAATACAAGGCGAAGAAGTTCCTTTCCATTCGCAAGGCCTGCCAGGAGAAGCCGAGCTCATAAAAGCATGGAGCAGTATCTAGCGCAAAACAGTGGGTTACGACAGTATCGACGTCAATGGCTCAGTCAATAAGTAATTAATTACCAGTGTAGCTTACGGTTAGTAATAAGTGCACGTACATTGTACATACACACTCTTCTGTTATTTGGTTTGCATTATGCTTCGATTGTACCTAGGTTTACTTTTGGCATAAATCTGGTTTTAGTACGTTTCCCATTATACTGCTTGCATCGCTATTTTCTTTGTTGTGCTAGCATTTAACTAATTGTTCATGTAGCATTCAGGCATTTACCTTCCAATTACACGTTCATTGCGTTACAGTTACATTGCACTTGCACATCACCACTGCAATTTGGCTTCGGGCCATGTGCGGACCGGCCCGTTGCCCTGTTTCTTTTGCACTCTGACCTTGCCTATTACAGTGCTCAGCATCAGTTCAGTTTGTGGTTTCAAAAGAAGCTTGTTATCTTCGCACATTTTGTTGCATATTCGTCATGTAATAACATCAGCTTATTCCATTTGCACATAATCAACATATTCGCTACATAGTCTCGCTTTTTCCACCGGCACATTGATACAAAGTGTTTGGTTTGTTTTCAGACTTTCTTCAAACCCCGCACATATGCATGCACATTGCATCGCTTGCTTATTATTTTCGCCCATCAAAGGGAAAGAACCGGTTATAACGGAGGGGTACCAGCGCTCTGCCCCTTCGGCCAGGCTTCCCGTCGGCATGTGGGAGAGGTCTTCACCTCGGGCGCCCGCCAACGTTGCAATCCAACGTCAGTAAGCCAGCGCACCTTCGCTCGGGTTCCATCGGCATGGGCAGCCGCGGAGCCGTCACTCATCGCCTGCTAACCGTCAGCAATCTTCTTCATCATCCACCGCCACCAACGCTAATCCACCTGCACAACGCCTGACGCTACGTCAACAGCATATTCCATACAAATCGCCATTCGAGTACAGTTCATCATCAGATCATCCAATGGTTTCCTGCTCATTCCAAAAATGTAAAGTTTGTCCTGTTAGCTCCAAGGAGGATCATGTTTCTTCGTATGTAAACGGCAAAACATTTCGTACTGTCAGAGGAACAGAATCCGATTGCTTGGTCAAAAACATAATATATGTGATTACTTGCCGCAAATGTGGTCAGCAATATGTGGGAGAAACTTGCAGGTCTTATCGTACCAGACTTATGGAACACCTTAGGCTTATTTGCAAGAATTCAACGCCAAAATATCTATATCAGCACTTCAATTTGCCGGATCATAGCGTTGCTGATGTTAGTGCTACTGTACTAGAAATTCTGCAACCTAATTGTACGGCTACGCAAAGGCATATTCGCGAAGTGTTTTGGATCAAGGCCTTGGTTACAGCTTATCCATTTGGTCTGAATGATAGGATACTGGGTTATGGTGACATTTCCAAGGGCATCAATCCACTGCTTCACAATGGACATCCATACTTTGTTGTACAGCTGCCACCAAGACGCAAAACACACGGAGCACGTAAGGTCAAAAAACGAGCAAATAAAAAGGTCACGGTTCCACTGCTTCAATATGCTTGTGCAAAAGTACATCAATTATCATCCTCTGTAAAACTGCTGTACCAGCATCTACAGTCGTTATCAATAAAGGTTTTGCTGCAAGTTCATCGCTCTTTGGCACAGGATTCAAGCTTGCCTGCCTCAGCTCTGCTTTGCCTTAACGCCATGGTTGCCTATCGTCTGTCACCCAATGGTAAATGTACCTGGGATATACCGAAAATGTTCATCTCAATGCCGTTCCAGCACCCAGTCGTAGAGTATCTGCAGCTGCACACTATCTTCATGGATAAACGTACCAGACGTTTGGTTGGTGTGGAAGACATACAATTGGGCAAAATCATCGTCACCTACAAGTATGGCCGCACACTTGGTAGCATAATCTTCAATCATACTAAAACGCTCAAAAAATTGAACTCTGTATTGGACTTGGATACAGAATTGTCAAAACACTGTAACTGTGCAACTTCACCATTCCTGTATGCAGCTAAGGGTCACGTCATCACGGGAAATTTAGCAATTGTCAAAAATCCAAAAATAAGGCAACTGTTAAGTATGGGTGCAAATTACAGGCCAGCCACATCCATTAAGTGGGACGCTATTAGACAGGACATTCTCGACACTGTGCAAAATCGGGTTGAAAAAATCAGCAAGAAGTTTGGTATTTCGGTTGCTCATCTTCAGGAATTCAAAGAAAGGTGCATTTATTTGGCTAATAGCCGCATTGCAAGTTTGCAGCGTAGCCGCGACTATTCAAAATACACCGCAAAGGGGCAACTAACTCCCCTCGACATGCATAATCGCTGGCTGATCGCTGGTTGATCGCTGGCTGATCGCTGGTTGATCGCGACCAGCCAGCGATCAACCAGCGATGAGCCAGCGATCACCCCGCGATCAGCAAAATCAAAACGCGTAAAAATAATAACGGTCGTATGCAAATTTCTCCATAACGCGTAAAGAAAAGTTCTGATCGCTGGCTGATCGCTGGTTGATCGCTGGCTGATCGCTGGCTGATCGCTGGTTGATCGCTGCCTGGTCGCGATCAACCAGCGATCAGCCAGCGATCAACCAGCGATCAGCCAGCGATTATGCAAACTCGTTGTATAAATGCAAATGACAGGCACAATATTCAACAACTGCAACAATCATTTGTAATTGCACCAGCAGACAAAGCTGCAAATAATTTAATATTCATTTGCAAAAAATACTACTTAGAGGTCATGGCAGCAGAAATGGGAATTACAAAACAAGACAATACTTGGGTAATAAGTGGCAATACTGTGTACGAAAATGTCAACCTAACAGCTAATGCCATTGTAAATAACCATGAAAATGCATCCTCCGCTCTTCATGTGCCAGTGTCAGCAGCCGAAGACAAAATCTTGCCACTTATCTACGCTATTCCAAAACTTCATAAAAATCCGTACAAATTCCGGTTTATCGCTGGAGCTCATCACTGCAGTACTAAGCTGGCATCTATCCAATTGACACGAATGCTATCATTCCTCAAACAACATTGGAAAAAGTACTGCAAAACAGTCGAGTATCGTACAGGAGTTTCAGTATATTGGTCCATCGACAGCAGCCTTGAAGCAAAACGTCAGTTGGAACATCTACGTGATGTGGATGGCATTGTCACTGCTGATTTCAGCAGCTTGTACACTAACTTTCCACATGGCATTATAATGGCTGAAATGAACTACTTGACATCCAAATTGTTCAAACATGCGGATAAGCAATATCTCTGCATTGGTCAAAACGTCTGCTTCTACTCCGATGTTATTCAAGCAAGGTACTCTTGCTATAGTCAAACCGAACTTTTAGATCTCGTCGACTTTATCTTGAGTAATACATTCGTCACATTCTGTGGACATGTATTTCGACAAAAAACCGGGATTCCTATGGGTGGTAATGCTAGTCCACTGCTGGCTGACCTAACGCTATCTTGCTTCGAAGTAAAATATCAGCTCTCCAATCCATTGCATTGTCGCATGTATCTGCAGCACACATTCCGTTACATTGATGATGTCATGCATTTGTATTGTGGTAATCGAGGACCAGAATCGTTTCTGGAGCTGTGCAAACAAATTTACCCAGCTTGTCTACCACTGGAAGAAACCACCAGGTGCCAGAACAGCAGCGATTATCTTGATATGACTGTAAACGTCAGTACAGGTCAACCAATGGTCAATCTTTACAATAAAACGGATGCATTCAACTTCAAAGTTTTGCGATACCCAATGGCACATAGTAATGTTCACTCCAGTATTGGGCTTAATACATTGTATTCGCAGCTTATTCGCATGGTTCGACTCTCAGATGATACAGCATTATTGGTCAAAGACGTAGAAGCATGCTGTAATTCTTTCATGGCAAACAAATACAGCCCAGAAATGGTCAAACGTGTCATAAAAAAGTTCACGAATAAATATGCATGCGCACTCTTCAAACTTGGATATTCATCTTCGGATTTCCGACATGCTTGTAAAAAATTTTTACCGTAAGCCAAATACAGTACTAATGCATTTAAAATTGCATAATAATTTGCATATTTCAGCGGCTTGTCCGCTGTTGCTGAAGAAGCTCTCACCTTTTTTGGTGAGGCTTCAAATGCCTAAGACGCCTCAGGCGTCACTGATACATACACTTGGCCAATAAATCTTGCAAATCATGCAAAGCAAACAGTAAATATAATTGCTATTCATACGCCAAACAATAACAATGTACATGCCAACAAAAAATTTGCATTGAACGCAGCGCTGATACGCTTGCGTTGAGACATAGACTATCCTGTGTTGTCTGTCTACTGGCTACTGGTTTTGTGTCTCTCTCCTCTACACTTCGACACGTCTTCATCTCGCGTCATTATTTCTGTCACTGCCTTTTGCACAAGGTAGGGTGTTCAACCTACGTTGGCCTCCTCATCAATCGCCCCTCAGTCAAGATCAAGATCAAATGGACTTCATCAAGCTGCACCAACTTCGCCTCAACTTCCAAGCCAGTTTCAACCACATTTCTACTTTGCCTGGTTCAACCGCCAGTCTGGCAGGAGACAACGGATTGGTAAACAAAATATTTATTATTATTGCTATTATTTACCGCTATTTACTTGTACAGTATGCGTATTGCAAAATTTGGGATTGTTTTACTGACGAGGCCCGGTCCCAAATTCAGATCAACCATTTGTCTAAGAATAAGGGCCGAAACAAATGGTTGGTCAAAAATAATCGTCGAATTTAAAAAATTTTTGCGCTTATTTTCACGGGTATGTTACATGCTATCACTGGATATACAGTTGCTAGTGAACGTACAGTACATACCCAACCGCATATCAGTCGAATTCATATTTAGGCTTAGGCTTAGGCTTAGGCTTAGGCTTAGCACTACATATGCACAAAAGATAGTACAGCCCTACGTATGCACAAAAGAGAGTAACTTCAAAGCACAGCAGCTGCTCTACGGTATGAATGAAAGCAGGGCAACTGCAAGGGGAATGCGACGGAGAAGGCTGTCTGAGTGAACAGTGAACGTGCAGTACGTACCCAACCGCAAATCAGTCGAATTCATATTTAGGCTTAGGCTTAGGCTTAGGCTTAGCACTACGTATGCACAAAAGATAGTACAGCCCTACGTATGCACAAAAGAGAGTAACTTCAATGCACAGCAGCTGCTCTACGGTATGAATGAAAGCAGGGCAACTGCAAGGGGAATGCAACGGAGAAGGCTGTCTGAGTGAACAGTGAACGTACAGTACATACCCAACCGCATATCAGTCGAATTCATATTTAGGCTTAGGCTTAGGCTTAGGCTTAGGCTTAGGCTTAGGCTTAGCACTACGTATGCACAAAAGATAGTATAGCCCTACGTATGCACAAAAGAGAGTAACTTCAAAGCACAGCAGCTGCTCTACAGTATGAATGAAAGCAGAGCAACTGCAAGGGGAATGCGACGGAGAAGGCTGTCTGAGTGAAAAGTGAACGTACAGTACATACCCAACCGCATATCAGTCGAATTCATATTTAGGCTTAGGCTTAGGCTTAGGCTTAGGCTTAGGCTTAGGCTTAGGCTTAGGCTTAGCACTACATATGCACAAAAGATAGTACAGCCCTACGTATGCACAAAAGAGAGTAACTTCAAAGCACAGCAGCTGCTCTACGGTATGAATGAAAGCAGGGCAACTGCAAGGGGAATGCGACGGAGAAGGCTGTCTGAGTGAACAGTGAACGTACAGTACATACCCAACCGCATATCAGTCGAATTCATATTTAGGCTTAGGCTTAGGCTTAGCACTACGTATGCACAAAAGATAGTACAGCCCTACGTATGCACAAAAGAGAGTAACTTCAAAGCACAGCAGCTGCTCTACGGTATGAATGAAAGCAGGGCAACTGCAAGGGGAATGCGACGGAGAAGGCTGTCTGAGTGAACAGTGAACGTACAGTACATACCCAACCGCATATCAGTCGAATTCATATTTAGGCTTAGGCTTAGGCTTAGGCTTAGGCTTAGCACTATGTAGGCACAAAAGATAGTACAGCCCTACGTATGCACAAAAGAGAGTAACTTCAAAGCACAACAGCTGCTCTAAGGTATGAATGAAAGCAGGGCAACTGCAAGGGGAATGCGACGGAGAAGGCTGTCTGAGCGAACAGTGAACGTACAGTACATACCCAACCGCATATCAGTCGAATTCATATTTAGGCTTAGGCTTAGGCTTAGGCTTAGGCTTAGCACTACGTATGCACAAAAGATAGTACAGCCCTACGTATGCACAAAAAAGAGTAACTTCAAAGCACAGCAGCTGCTCTACGGTACGAATGAAAGCAGGGCAACTGCAAGGGGAATGCGACGGAGAAGGCTGTCTGAGTGAACAGTGAACGTACAGTACATACCCAACCGCATATCAGTCGAATTCATATTTAGGCTTAGGCTTAGGCTTAGGCTTAGGCTTAGGCTTAGGCTTAGCACTACGTATGCACAAAAGATAGTACAGCCCTACGTATGCACAAAGAGAGTAACTTCAAAGCACAGCAGCTGCTCTACGGTATCAATGAAAGCAGGGCAACTGCAAGGGGAATGCGACGGAGAAGGCTGTCTGAGTGAACAGTGAACGTACAGTACATACCCAACCGCATATCAGTCGAATTCATATTTAGGCTTAGGCTTAGGCTTAGGCTTAGGCTTAGGCTTAGGCTTAGCACTACGTATGCACAAAAGATAGTACAGCCCTACGTATGCTTGGGTATGTACTGTACGTTCACTGTACAGTGAACTACAGTACATACCCAACCGCATATCAGTGGAATTCATATTTAGGCTTAGGCTTAGGCTTAGGCTTAGCACTACGTATGCACAAAAGATAGTACAGCCCTAGTATGCACAAAAGAGAGTAACTTCAAAGCACAGCAGCTGCTCTACGGTATGAATGAAAGCAGGGCAACTGCAAGGGGAATGCGACGGAGAAGGCTGTCTGAGTGAACAGTGAACGTACAGTACATACCCAACCGCATATCAGTCGAATTCATATTTAGGCTTAGGCTTAGGCTTAGGCTTAGGCTTAGCACTACGTATGCACAAAAGATAGTACAGCCCTACGTACTATGCACAAAAGAGAGTAACTTCAAAGCACAGCAGTGCTGCTCTACGGTATGAATGAAAGCAGGGCAACTGCAAGGGGAATGCGACGGAGAAGGCTGTCTGAGTGAACAGTGAACGTACAGTACATACCCAACCGCATATCAGTCGAATTCATATTTAGGCTTAGGCTTAGGCTTAGGCTTAGGCTTAGGCTTAGGCTTAGCACTACGTATGCACAAAAGATAGTACAGCCCTACGTAAGCACAAAGAGAGTAACTTCAAAGCACAGCAGCTGCTCTACGGTATGAATGAAAGCAGGGCAACTGCAAGGGGAATGCGACGGAGAAGGCTGTCTGAGTGAACAGTGAACGTACAGTACATACCCAACCGCATATCAGTCGAATTCATATTTAGGCTTAGGCTTAGGCTTAGGCTTTTTGCGCTTATTTTCACGGGTATGTTACATGCTATCACTGGATATACAGTTGCTAGTAGAAGTTCATTTTTTATTAGGTTCACCAGGGCTTGGTGGTGAGAAGTGGGCTTTTGCCCCGCTCCCATTACAGCTTCTGGCTGTACAATAAAAATCTGCTTTTTCTCTCGCGTTTTGTTTTTTCTTCATTGTTTTTGCAAATAAGGCAAAAAAAAAAAAACCCACCACCACAACCCCCCCAACCCACCCACCCCAAAACAAAATAGCTTTAGGTTCTGGTTTACCAGCCATTAATTACCTCGGTTTTATTCTTTTGATAGTTTTACTTTGGGCGGTTTGTTTTTCCTTCTCGTGCAAGCAAACCTTCAGTGTTAATACAAGGCGAAGAAGTTCCTTTCCATTCGCAAGGCCTGCCAGGAGAAGCCGAGCTCATAAAAGCATGGAGCAGTATCTAGCGCAAAACAGTGGGTTACGACAGTATCGACGTCAATGGCTCAGTCAATAAGTAATTAATTACCAGTGTAGCTTACGGTTAGTAATAAGTGCACGTACATTGTACATACACACTCTTCTGTTATTTGGTTTGCATTATGCTTCGATTGTACCTAGGTTTACTTTTGGCATAAATCTGGTTTTAGTACGTTTCCCATTATACTGCTTGCATCGCTATTTTCTTTGTTGTGCTAGCATTTAACTAATTGTTCATGTAGCATTCAGGCATTTACCTTCCAATTACACGTTCATTGCGTTACAGTTACATTGCACTTGCACATCACCACTGCAATTTGGCTTCGGGCCATGTGCGGACCGGCCTGTTGCCCTGTTTCTTTTGCACTCTGACCTTGCCTATTACAGTGCTCAGCATCAGTTCAGTTTGTGGTTTCCACTGATGTCAACTCGGTCTTCAGTAAAAACGGGTAAAGTAAAGTAAATTACCCGGGTATGCCCTAGCCCGGGTAAAGTAAAGTAAATTTACCCGGCTCCTGTCAAATCGGGTAAAGTAAAGCCATATGACGCATTTTACCCGGGTAAAATCGAGTAAGTATAGGAAGTTATTCTAGTACTAAAAAGCTAGCAATAGCTTGGCCTGGCCTTTGTAGTTTTTTCTGTGTCACTGTTTCATTCAAGCCGTTGCCCTAATTTTCCAGGTTTTTCATCAACGGAACTTTCACTGTTGAATATCGCAGTAGCTTGCCGCTACATCCCGCATACATTACTTACCAACATGCATGTATTGTACGTTCATCGGCACCACCATTTTGCCTGACCGTAAGTGAGCTATTGTACAATACGTACATACATACTGTACCATACATACATACGTACGTACTTACATACGTGGTATGTACATACTATGTACAATACATAACATAAGATACGTATGCGCGAATGAACGAACGTTGAAGTGCCGCTTCGTGCGTTGTCTTCTACGCCTCGTGGAAGGAATAGATGCGCGCGAGTGCTGAGCATGAGCTGCCTAGAGCACACGCTTTTCTCGAGTACGTTTACCCGGGTAAGTACTGAGTAAGTATGTGCCGAGTAAATCGGGTAAGCATTGGCCATACTTACCCGCACTTTCAGCATTTTTACCCGGGTAAGCGTCCACACTGCCGGGTACCGGTAAACCTTACCCGATAAGTCATTACATCGGGTAAAGTAAAGTAAATTTACCCGGCCCAAAATTGGCCATTTTACCCGGGTAAAGTACCGGTAAATTTTACTCTGACATCAGTGGTGGTTTCAAAAGAAGC
>JASAMW010007673.1:0-10515 GCA_030247985.1 Epsilonema sp. ZAB3_2
ACATTGTGCATACGTACAGTCGCTTCCTAGGCAATATCAAAAGTAGCCGCGACTTTTGTATGGGCCGGTAATCAATGCGCTGCGGTTCATAACCGTTACAAAGCAGCGAATGGATCTCATGTACAGGTAGCAAAAACGTGTACGTAAGCAAGGTAATAGGTGTATGTTGTAAAGATTCGTGTATAACCCCATGGGGTTGTCAAAAAACTAGTGGCCAATTTGGTGGGTTATACTATACGAGAGGGGGTTACACTCGAGTGATAAATTACAGTAACCATGGAAAATAGCCTTCACCTCAGTTCCAGTGACGTCAGGCCAGAGGGAAGACGGTTTCCAATGATTGGACACACCTCACCCGGTACGTATTTGCGTAACGATGGGTCCATATAGGGCTGCACCTGCTGCACTGCAATGCCCTGGGCCATGATGTGAATGGTGGTGTCTTCGAAGAGCGTGAGTCTCTCCAGTGTCGGAACTTTGAGCAACAATAAGCAGAGCTCGTGTTGGACGATACATTCCAGGCGCTTGAGAGATGCGAAGGAACGAAGGTCCATTGGAATCATTCCTAAAGGAGGGATCTGGCAAACCAAAAAACGACACGGCGCATAGACTGCTCCAACTCGGATACCTCTTGTAAAAACGCCATGTTACTGACTTATACCAAATAGACCGAAATAAATCGACACATTCAAAGGTCCAAAAAGACAACTTTCTACATATCTACCAATGTCTCACGCTTGCACATTGGTGCAGAGAATCAACCGGAAGCACTTTACCGAAGAATCCGCACGTGACGGATTACCCAGCAGTACCCCTCAACATCAGTACGCCAAGCGTCAAAATATCAAATCACTTCGCCATAAAGCCATAAAACTCCACTTGTTCGGGGCCAATTGGCCCTCTTACATCCAGAGGGGTTTCTTACATACCTATGTAGGTGGCTGGAGCCTGTTCCATTGCATGAGCAATGGGTCATGCTCCTAACAGTAGGAGACAGGAGATTTGTCTGCAACGAGGCCGAGGCCTCAGACTTCAAGTACTGTAAACCCTCGTATATAGCCCCCGAGGGCATTTTACATTTTGCACCCAAAGTAGGGTTTTTGACCTCCTGAACTCATTTCTGGCGGGTTATTTTGGATGTTTCCAAGCTCCTCTAGTCAAAAAAGCAGCTTTTAGCTCAAAAAACTGTTGCGACGCCGCCGGTGCCCGCCACTGGCTGACGTAGAAAGTGTACAGTACAGTATGTATCGGCCGTTGACTAGGAAGTGCCAGCCAGGCCCAGCGGCGGCATTTTAGGTGTTTCCCGGACCCCGCCCAATATAGAGCGACGCCAAGTGGTCCGTAGATAAGAATATACTGTAGGCTAAGTATGGCTGAGTACGTAGAATGTACAATAACATGGTCTAGTGGCTGTACAATTTCGTCCATCTTCTCCTTGGACTACTGTAATGTTTCGTGTATTGCCCCCCCTCGAATATAGCCCCCCCTCGTATATAGCCCCCCCTAATCGGTGCCTATCGTCATTTGTACTCGTATATAGCCCCATATCAAAGACCGCGAAAAACGACGAAAACGAAGGTTTTTACAGCTAAAAACAGCGTTTCCTGCGTGTTTCTAGCCATAGAAGTTGATGGCGCATCATTTGGGACAGTTTGGGATACATTTTGGTTTTCACCCCTCTCGACCACCTCAGCAGAAATGGTCAATCCTTGTCAAAAATGATAATTTTTGCGCAAGAGCAGCCTGTTTTACACCACTTTAGCTTGTGTAAAGGCAAAATAAGCCATAAAAACGAGTTCAGGGGGTCAAATAACCTTACTTTCGTCACTAATGCAAAATGCCCTCGTATATAACCCCCCCTTTTGTATAGCCCCGCCTCGAATATAGCCCCCTGTGGTAAAGTTGCTGTTGACTACTGCCCAATGCGTGTACTGTACTATTCTGTTGGCCTGAGTGTCAGTGGATGAATACGAACTTCTGCTGTGAATGCAATGGAGACCACAAGACAAGAGATAGAGTAAAGGCTTTTATTCACTTAGCTTGCACGTTATGATGTTCCAGTCAAGATAAGCACCGACTCCAAGCTGAGACTCCGTCCGCCGCCGAACGCCCTTGCAAGTCGCCCAACGCCGTCCGAACCCTCCAACTCGTTGACCCGACGCTTTTGACGCCCGCTAGCAAGCTTGCTCAACCTGTTGACAACCTCTCTCGCCGTCAACCTCTGCTCAATCAACCTCCTTGCTCATCCCCAAGATCAACCTTCTCCGATCTCTAGCTCTCAACCTTCTCCCCGCTCGCCTCTTTCTGCCAACTCACTCACGCAAACTCAAAACCTCGCAAACACACACATGTCGCACGCCCCATAAAGTGTCACTAAAAGCCATTGCGCCCTAACTTGCACGTCGCAGACCAGTCGGCTCACCACATCCTCCCCAACTGCCTTGAAAAAGCTGCCGTGTCCTGGCACATCCTCCCCAACTGCCTTGAAAAACGGCCGCGCCCTGCCACATCCTCCCCAACTGCCTTGAAAAACGGCCGAGTCCTGCCACATCCTCCCCAACTGCCTTGTCGTCGACCCCACGCCCCTGAACA
Organism: Epsilonema sp. ZAB3_2; assembly: GCA_030247985.1. Taxonomy (NCBI): domain Eukaryota; kingdom Metazoa; phylum Nematoda; class Chromadorea; order Desmodorida; family Epsilonematidae; genus Epsilonema; species Epsilonema sp. ZAB3_2. The sequence continues at coordinate 2,593 of JASAMW010007673.1, forward strand.
GCCACCCTCCTGTCCTCCAATGACCAACCCAACTCCACCCGACAGTTTATATTTATTTTACCGTGCAAGCTAGTAAAGGTATATTTATTTTACCAGTAGGTATTACCGTACACTCTTATTATAATCTATTATTTTACGATCTGACGATAAATATATTACTTTACTCTATTACGATACCACATAAAATACCTATCCATCTAGCTATTACGTACCTCTTGGGCACAAGCGAAAAGCATGAAAACAGCATTGAAAACGAAAAAATCGAAAAGCATGAAAACTGGCAAAAATACGACTAACTATTACGGGTTATCCAATTTTAACTGTAGGTATTACCGTACATACGTTGACTAAATACAATGACTACGCCTAACAGAAACGTACAGGTACACAAACAAATCACAATGTCACACAATCCAAGATGAGGTACACATACGCACAACAGAGCACCAATACACACAGTACATACAATGCATGCTAAGCTACGTACATACGCTGTTTGAACGCCGCCGCAACTTTCCCGCTGCTAATCCTCCGCGTTGACAATCGTTGACCTTCGTTGACCAAATTTTAATTTTATTTTAGCATAAACATTGTCGACTACAACAATTTACGATTACTTTAGGATCTTACTGACTTTACCGATACAATTACTCTTTTACCGTACAATATTAGTGTAGTTTACTTATTTTAAAATTTGGTTTATCAATGTTTTCCAAAATTTTCCGTATCCACCCGTCATCCATTCCTGCCCCTCTTCCACTGCTTCTCGCTCCTCTCACACCACTTGCCTTCCTCCGCCCCCATCACTTTCACGTTGCTATTTTTCAAGTTGACATGACTACGCCGCATATACCACACGTCTCCCCATACGCACCCCCTGCCGCATCCCCTGTTGCTGTACCACCCAACCAGCTTCCTGCCACGCCGAACACGCCACCAACTGCCCACGCTTCATTGCGCATACATGACCATAACAAGAAGAAGGTATGTAGGTACAGTACAATGCAACGTACACGTTTACACGTTGACCCAACAAGCACTGCACGCTGACTCCAACAGACCCCACCAACAACCCCACGAAACAACACGCCTCCTCTATGCATCGAACACGACCCACCAACAACTGCCACCGCTGCTCCCACTCTCCCAACCAACAAAGAACAACCCACAACCAAGCCCAACGCCCCCACAGACGGATGCCGATCTTCTGCCAACGTACGTACATACATACAAAGGAAACACCCCGACAACAACCAACATCAGCCACCTCCTCCTACCAGCTATTCTCCTGCCTGCTCCTTCCACCCTTTGCCCTCTCCCGCTCACTTCACCAAACTTCTCTGCCTCCTCTACCACTCCAACCGACCTCAAACATGGACGCAACGACTGCCAAAGCTGCTACTGAAACTGCATGGGATAAACGCCATTGAAGAACAAAATGAACGGACTGCTCTGACCCTCACACAACACATCATATACCACGCGAACATTTGCCAACCTCATCGGATCCAGAACTCGCAACCATCTTCAATCCACCATGGATGCCAAGCACGTCACACCAGCAAACTGGGAAAGAACGCTTGCACCACTCAGACCAAAGAATCCATCGCAACTTCCAAACCCAACTCAGCTGACCACGCCATCCTATCGACGACCATCTCAGTTGGCACATAAAGAAACGCAGCTCAGAATCCATCAGAAAACCTCAAGCGCTCCAAGGCTGCTCTGGACAGAAACTCTTCTCCCCACTCCCACCAACCATCGCAACCCAAGAACACCTTCTGGCCTCCTCCAAATCCCAAGACTGCCACGCCAAATTTACATGATGCAGTCGCCGTGCACTGCGAACCACCACGCGCGCCATGACTAGCTGACCACCAACGCCACAACACACACCTCGCGGGCCCTGCAAAATGCACGATGTGCCGTCAATGTACTTACATAATACCGCGAACCACGCCATGACTAGCTGAGAGTCGAGCAGTCAGAACTTCTGTTGCACACCAACAAATTCAAACCAAACCAAAACTTTCAGCGCCTACCCCACACAGCACCAACTCTCTGCCTTGCACCAGCCGCCACACCGATACATCCCACTGACCACAACACAACACAACACAACTCCTCTCCTCTCCTCTCTACCAACAACACAACGCTGTACATGCTTCACCACATACATACTACACACACCAGTACATACCACGATGCAATACGAACCCGTTATGTCGACCCTTGCCATTGCCTCTGCCGCCAAAACGATGAACTGTGCCTTCCCCACTCACTCCTTCCGCCTCCGCTACCCCACACGCCATCACCACCTCCAAATCGTCGCTGATTCCTCTCCATTCCCAACAACCCATGTTGACCCAATTGCCCTCCTTTTCCGCCAAGATGCTCCAATCGCACTCCACCTTCGCCGTCATGTAGCCTCAGTTGACCTCCAAGTCGACCCAGTTGACTACCAAGTTGACCCTGTTGACTGCCAAGTTGACCCAGTTGACCATTATCTTCATTCTGTTGACTCTCCTGTTGGCTGTCACACCGACTTCCCTCCTGCGAACTTATCACTTCAAACTGCTGCACATCCTCGCCTCCCAAAATGCACCTCGCCATCAAACGTTTGACCAAGAAGAACGTGACCCACCTCACTGTTTCACCGATTCTCACGCGCATACTAACCTTGCCATTTGCATAAACAAAGCGTCCCGACGGCAACTGCAGCTCATGACGACAATCCTGCACTACCCTGGCACCAAAATAATGAGCGTTCCGCAACAACACACCGTAGAAGTATCCTCTATCCATCATAGAAACCTCCGCTCCTGCATCAAACATCACCGGACACTTAGCACCACCAACTCCCGCCATCACAAAAGCCGTCTGCTCCTCCTCAGCCTGCTGTACAACTACCATCGCTTCCCCTGCTGCTCCCTCTGCTCCCTGCACTGGTTGCTGCTGCCTGTACACCCGCCTTGACTGGATGATCTCCTCTAACCTAGCCCAACGAACTGCCTCCTGCAACGATTCTGGCCGTTTTCGTTCCACCTGATCCCTCATTTCCAACGGTAACCCATCCAAGAAGAAAAACAACAGCAAAAAGTCGCGTTTGTCGCCGTCCTCCCCAGCAAACAATGCCACTTCCCCCAACGTTCGAACCCTCTGCAAAAACTCCATTACTGTCTCCTCTTGCCCCTTCTGACACTGTATCAGTTGTCTACACGCCTGCTCCTGCTCCATACGATTCCAAATCTGCTGCTTCAACTGAACAACTGCCTCGTCAAACGATCGATATGGCCCTGCTGCCAAAAACGCTTCCAAAGCCAACCCCTTCAAGCACGCCTCCAAAAACCGCAAGGAATCCGCGTCGTCCCACCTTCCCGCCAGCCTGCATCGCCGAAAATCCGCCAAAAACGCCACCAAATCAACGCTACTGAGCCCATCGAAAACTGGCAAATCACCCATGCTAATGTCGACCACCTTTGGCGCCTCTGCCTGTTGACTGTGCAGTTGCTGTTCCTGCAGCTCTAACTCCTTCCGTCTCAACTCAAACATCTGCTGCACACACCGATTGCTCTCCTGAACCAACTGACAACACATCCCCAGCCCTGTCGAAACTTCCCCTGGCCCATCTCCCGCTGTACCTACCGCGCCACGATTCTCCTCCTCCTCCACCTCTATCTCAATAACTACTGGTCTTCCCCTGCCCAAACTATCCTCCTGCCCCATAACAGCCGCAACCCCCTCTTTCTTCTTCATTTCCAGCTCCGTTTGCCCCATTTTCAGCTTACAGTTTCCGCCGTAGCCGTTTTCCTTGATTCCCGAGAATTTTCCGTCCTTCTCTTGCCCTTGCATTGCCAAGCGTTGCCCTTGATTGACCGCACACTTGAATTTCGCCTCCGCCATTGCCCACACCTTCAATACACCCAAAACCACACCCAGCACACAAATCCGTCCAAACGCTCGTTTAGTAGACAAGTAGAGTACAATAGCGCACAATAAAATACAGTAAGATACAAATGCAGCCGTGTTGCACAAGCAGAAATCCGTAGGCCCCGACCGGCTCAGTCCTCCAGATGTACTAAAGTTGCTGTTGACTAAGAAACAAGGTACACAACATGTACTAGTGTGTAGTACATACATACATAGTACGTACTGTACAGTACAGTAAGTACAGTACGTATTTCATGCTAATGTTTTGTCACAATAAAATGTACAGTGTCCCCGATTCTTTCCGGTTTCGTTCCCGCACCTTCTTCCACACCACCTTATTTTTTGGACATTTATTTAGCAAAATTATTACTCCTACATCTATTTCTTGCACCTTTTTCCTTTCCAAACTTTTGCGCAAAACTTTGATAATGGACGTCACTTAGCGCTAATTGCCCAACTCTTTAAAATGCGATGTCAGGTAGTATTGAGAATTGCGCGGACAGGGGGGTAATTTTCAGTTTTCTGCTGATGAAGTGAGCTGATAGCCCAACTGATTTTACGTATTTTACAAAAAGACCGGGTTAAAAATTCGCACCCAGTCCTGAGATATAAGGCCTCAAAGTTGACCACAATTTGACCCTGATTTTTCACTTTTTTCACACAAAAATGGGGGTAAATAGCCCCACAGTGGGGCTTTGGGGCTATAAATTTGCACACACATAGACCCTATGGGGGTACATGTTCAGACAAATTTTGAGCCCTCTAGCCCTCTTGGTTCAGGAGTTAAAGCTGTTTTTGCTGAAAATCCGAAAATTGCAATTTTTTCATAATTTTCAAAATTTTGAGAGAGTTAGTCCGTGTGCCCGCTGTTTTATTTCTGAATCTTGTAGAGCAGAAAATTTGCTACAAGATAGGCTACATTTGAAAAGAAGGTCACCTATGGGAAATTTGCACAGCAAGGCCTCAAAGAGTGGCGAGTAAGGGTTTTAAGAGTGTGCGTTTTTCCGATTTTTCCAGATAACTCAACAATATCACGGAAACTCTCTCCTCAAAAGTAGCCTATCTTATGTAAAATTTGATGAAGATTTCGGAAAAAATATTTTTCCCCCAAAAAAGTTAACCCCTAGCATATAATCTTACAAAAGATCTAATTATTTGACAATTTTTGAACATTTTTGGGTAGGGTTAACTTTTTTGGGGGCAAAAATATTTTTTTCTAAATCTTCATCAAATTTTACATAAGATAGGCTACTTTTGAGGAGAGAGTTTCCGTGATATTGTTGAGTTATCTGGAAAAATCGGAAAAACGCACACTCTTAAAACCCTTACTCGCCACTCTTTGAGGCCTTGCTGTGCAAATTTCCCATAGGTGACTTTCTTTTCAAATGTAGCCTATCTTGTAGCAAATTTTCTGCTCTACAAGATTCAGAAATAAAACACCGGGCACACGGACTAACTCTCTCAAAATTTTGAAAATTATGAAAAAATTACAATTTTCAGATTTTCAGCAAAAACAGCTTTAACTCCTGAACCAAGAGGGCTAGAGGGCTCAAAATTTGTCTGAACATGTACCCCCATAGGGTCTATGTGTGTGGAAATTTATAGCCCCAAAGCCCCACTGTGGGGCTATTTACCCCCATTTTAGGGTGAAAAAGTGAAAAATTAAGGTCAAATTGTGGTCAACTTTGAGGCCTTATATCTCAGGACTGGGTGGGAATTTTCGACCCGGTCTTTTTGTAAAATACGTAAAATCAGTTGGGCTATCAGCTCACGTCATCAGCAGAAAACTGAAAATTACCCCCCTGTCCGCGGTACTGTACAGCAATACTGAATCCTTCCAGACATCGCGTTTTAATGTTTGAGGTGAGAAACGCAAACTAATGGCGACCATTATAGGATTGCCCAATTAGGCTTAATGGACCATTAGCTAATGGACCGAGGTGAGAAACGGGGCCCTGGTGTCTGAGGGGTAGGTACCTACCTGTAAGCTGGTCATAAGGTAGCTATAGCTACTCCTACTACACCATGCTACCATGCCTATAAGCTTAGCTGAGCATGTCTTATACGAGAATAACCCTGTTTTAACCGCAATTATGCCCTAAAACTCGTATTTTTGACCTCAAAAACATGCATCTACACCTCTCATAAAGAAAAATTTTAGTGTATAACCCCCATCACACCTCTCGATTTTTGTATAGCCCCCAAAAAATACGGTAGTCCCCTCCGCTTATAAAACTTCGAAAAGTCTACTGTACCTACATAGTTTTTGCTTGAAGATGGCGCGATCGATGGAAATTCAACGGCGGCAAGTAGGTAATTCCACATACATATTTATTTACAATCCTGTTGGAGAAACTGCTCGACATAGTTTGTTCAACCCGGCGCTGCAAAAGTGCCCATGAGTTCTGTGTCTGTCTACTTGAATACTGACTAGCTCTACGTATGCGTAAAATATTGACGCGTTGGTATTTTATATATTTTTATTTATTTAAAACCCGTCCTCTATTTCGCAGGTCGCCGCGACCAAAATGCGACCACAGACGACAAAATTGACAAAGTGTCCAAAACGCCATCGGTAGCATTTTTGGCAAAAATTGTTTGAACAAATGCGACCAATATGCGATCGCATGCGACCACATGCGATACAAATGCTATGCAAATGCGATACTTATGCGATACAAATGCGATCGCATTTTGGTCGCACTAGGTCGCATTTTGGTCGCGGCGACCTGCGAAATAGAGGAGGGGTTAATTTATTTATTTTAACAATATTTATATTTTTTGATATTATTTTTTGTGAAAAACTAAATGTAAAAAAAGACGATTGCCGGATCCCGCCTCGTAACTCCTCCAGCTTGTCACACACCGTCAACGGAATTCCGAGCTCGGCTGCCATCATAAATAATTTGCCGCCGCTGTCTTCCAAACATCGCAATGTCGGGCACATGCGAAGGATGCTGACGACAAGGAAAGGTATTGCTGGAGCGGGGAGCACGTCGTGGGCGGAAAAGACGGTCGCCAGCATTTCCAACTTTCGAAGCGATTTGGCGATGGGGAGAAAAAATTTCCAGATTGCTGAAAGTCGACGCTGAAGGAAGGAAGGCGGGTAGGACAGCCACCGGAATCCTTGCAGACGTAGACGAAGCAAACTGCCACCAACGCAAGCGAGAGATTGCATAAGCTCGCAAACGCCAGCGCTCTCCTTGCGCCCTGCTACACGGCCACCTGGGCACAAGAGCACAATGAGAGGGGGGGGGGGGGGAGGTTACAGGCCGGTGGGCAACCGCGTATTTACGAAAAGGGAAGCCTGCCAACCATGAAACCCTGAGAAAAGTCGTACATCACACTTCGGTGTAAACACCTTGACAGTAAACGGGTGCTGTCTATGCGCCGCGTGCAAAGTGCGGCGTGCGCGCGTAGACAATTGCGAAAGAAGCGGACTAGAATTTGGCGCGCAACCGTCTACGCGCGCGCGCCGCACTTTGCACGCGGCGCATAGACAGCGCCCGGTTTTTTCCAATGTGTCTACACCGAAGTGTGATGTACGACTTTTCTCAGGGTTTGAGGGAAGGAGTCCTTCCCTATGTACTGTAACTGTATGTACGCGTGTACTCAAAAAGTAAAATAATGTCTATAGTAGACTCAAAGAAATGTGCACCTACAGGTTGTTCGTTTACCAATTTTCTTTCTTTTGTCTTCTCGTTCTGTCTTGTTACTGGTGGGCCCATTGTGCTCAAGGCCAGGTGACCGTGCGATTGAAGTGTCGCCCGGTCGGTACTCAATTCTCAGGAAATTGTCAGCGCGTCGTACTGCCCAAGCGTTCGAGTCCTCCAAGGCAAGCTCTTCCATCCGACAGGCATCACTTCGACTTCCACATCTCTTCAGGCAAGCGCCGACTTTGGCCCAATCCCAACTGGAGCCAGAGAGATGGAGAGTGCGCAGACGGGCTGAGCTGGGAAGAGACAGAAGCACATCGCCATTCAGAGCAGAGAC
>JASAMW010007676.1:0-14452 GCA_030247985.1 Epsilonema sp. ZAB3_2
ACATTTGATGCTTGGCAAGTTGCTCTATTTTGGCTAGATTGGCGGTAGTATAAATATGAAGTGCGCGTGCCGAATGGGCAATCTTTGGTGTTATCTTGATTGAATAAAGTGGTTCGAAGAAAGTCCAGGCCAGAACACAAAAATATCACATGGTGACCGGCTACACCACCTTCTGAAAACCAATTGAGTTCAATCCGAAGAAAGAAGTCTGCCAATCTTCTCCATTCAACCCAACGTCAACGGGGCAAGAAGCGGCATCCATTCAACCCAACGGCAACCGGGCAAAGAGCGGCATCCATTCAACCCAACGTCAACGGGGCAAGAAGCGGCATTGAAGTTCGATTCAAGCCACCACCAACCGCATAAGAAGACGCCAAGTCGACAGGGGGACAAGGAGCAACTCCATACCTGAGGCTAAAGCTGGATCTGGTCAATACAACGCTTTGCTCAAGGTTTCGGTGACGACAAATTGCATTTGGGGGAAAGACTATATATGAACGGGTGGTGCATGAAGTGAAACAAAGGTGCTGAGAAGATAGGAGCCTCCTGGAATTGAAAATCTGTGCACAGCAGGGGAGCTAAAAAGGGAGCCTCAAAGGGACACAAAATATAGGACGCAAGAAGCACCGTTGAAGGACGCAATTTAAAGGGAGAAAATAGGACGCAAGAAGCACCGTTTGAAGGACGCAATTTAAAGGGAGAAAAGGACGCAAGACGCACCAAGCAAGGACGCAAATTTTGATGATCATATTGCAGAAAGGGGTGGTATCATAATTCATTGCTTTGTGTTCATGTGGTTGAGTAAAGATTTTCTTGGGTGATCAGTGTCTTTTGTGATTGAAATGGTTGCAAGCCACGTGTGCGTTATTGGGATTTGCTACCTGGTCCATCTTACGTAGTAAAGGACGGACAGTAATACCAAGTGTCTGCCTACATATATTTAGATATCTGGTGTGCCAGATCAGTACCGACGCAGTGTATGTCACGTACAGTGAGCTCAACTACTGGGCTATACTATATGGGCTATACACCAGGCAATACACTAACTAGCCTAACTTGTCATTTGCTTCTTCATCTAATACCATCAAAGTAGCAGTGACAAGTACTGTAGAATGGAGTTATGTGGGTTATACACAATGCTTTACATTATGCAAACCACATTACTTTCTCTTCAATAATCCAACCTGCGCCCATGCAGAAATTTATTGCTATGGCTCAGCTATGTTTGTTGTAATGCTGTGCATCTCACTGGCTGTGATTGCATATGGGCCATACACTGGGCAATACACCAAGCTAGCCCAGTTCCTCATGTGCTTCTCCATACCAATTGTGTTCCATGCTGTCAATTCCAAAGACATTCCAGTTGCATTGACATGCATTGATGCCAGTTTGGACTGCTGATGTGTGTGAGCTGCACCCCATCAATTCTCTGGGACCAATGGTTGTGCTTCTAGATGGGAAAATATGGCTGGTTTACTTCTAATGGGATGAATGATGGTAAAAAGTATTAGCTACCATGACTATGAAGCTGTAACCAGCATTTTGTTCATGCAATTCTGTACTGCACATCATGCTAAAGTGATTGGTTGACCGTGCTACCGTATTTACCTGTGCATAGCCCCATGGGGCTATGCAAAAATTGAGAGGTCCTATATGGGGCTATGCATTGGGGGGGGGGGGGGGGGGCTATGCATAGGGGGGGGGGGGATATGCATAGGACATTTTTTATGTTTTTGAGAGGTGCGCAGAGGCATATTTTTTAGGTCAAAAGCACGTGTTTTAGGGCATAATTGAGGTCAAAACAGGGTTATTCTAGTACAATACACCCCTAAGCAGGCTCATAGGCATCTTAGCTTGGTATGGGAGTGGCTATGGGTAGCTTATGACCAGCTATGTAGGTAGGTTCAGGTACCCTACAGTACATATGGGGCTATGCATAGGGGGGCTATGCATAGGGCATTTTTTATGTTTTGCCAATATGGGGCTATGCATAGGGGGGGCTATGCATAGGGGGGGGGGGGGCTATGCACAGGTAAATACGGTATTCCATCCAATGTATGAATACTAAACTGACATGAACATAAATTTGTTTACACTTCATTGTTATAGCAGAAAACATCAAAAACCTGGTGATTTCCTATAGTTTCTACGTGTTTTTGTACGCAGGGGCGTAAGAGAATGGGAATATAGCGTCCTTGCGTGGTTTAGCCCTTGGTCGTCCTGGTTTGTGGTTGTAGTAGTACGCGGTCTAGGAGTCCTTGGTATAATAATGGGCCCCTTAGACCAGACCTTTGTAACAGAGCCAACGCCTGCCAGGTTCAGCTAAGCAAAATTCTTGTCCAATGTCCCATGTCCAATCTGAAAATAATCATTTTTCAGGGATATTTTGTTCACACATATGCATAAATAGAAAAATAAATTTATTTCATTGACTAGTTGAGCTAAAAAATGTCTGGTTGATAGCTGACCCGCCTGAATTACACTTTTTCAGTGTGTTTTGATCAGTGCTGGTGGGACCACCAATCAATAAAACGCACTAAAAACAGTAAAACATAAGGGGTTAGCTCGCGATCACCTAAATTCAGAACATTTTTGCACTAGTGTCCTCAATAGAGCAGCAAGAAAATGTGTCAGTTTCCAATTTGCTATGTATCGTGCGACATATACGTCTGTGGGCACCATGAAAACTGCGCGCGCGGCGCGTCGCACGCGTCGCGTCCGCGTGTAGATTTTGTTATCGATGTCGATGTGTTACCATTTTCGTTCCGCAATCGCCCAATCTGATTTTTTCATTCACATTCACTGGTTCATTTTATTTGCAACGGTTGATGGAATTTGATGAAAAGATCAATTTCTCACATCAAACAACCATGAAATCTGTCGATCTCAAAGAGTACAAACGACGTGTGAAGGCAGCCAAACAGGTACTACAGCGTATGATAATAATGCTAGTGTTTTATCATACCGGTGCAGAAGTGAGCATGAAATAAATGTGTTGCTGGTAGCTTGGTAGCGATAGCGATGTGCTGAACGATGAAGGAAGGAAGCGCACAGCTCAAAATTCTGCAACGTTCAGATTCAGACAGTTGAAGCTCAGGGATGGCAGGTTTGTTTTGGCTGGCTGCAGTGCAGCACCGTATTTTTGGGTGTATATCCCCCATTGTATATCCCCCCAGTGTATAACCCCCATTGGCAAAACATAAATTTTGCCCAGTGCATATCCCCCCTGGTGTATAACCCCCATGTACTGGAAGGTACCTAGCCTACCTATGTAAGCTGGTCATAAGCTAGCTTAGCTACTCCTACACCAAGCTACTATGCCTATAAGCTTAGCTGAGCATGTCTTGTACTAGAATAACCCTGTTTTGACCGCGATTATGCCCTAAAACACATACTTTTGGCCTCAAAAACATGCCTCTACACACCTCTGAAAAACATAAATTTTGTCCCATATTTATCCCCCCCCCCATTATATATCCTCACCCAAAAATACGGTAATGCTAGTCCATCCATGACACGCGCACACGCCCAACATATGTATGTACAATATATCGCTTCGGGACCAATGTTTATCCCAGTCATGTTGTATCTTTTCAGCTCCGTTCATGTGGAATCTTTGGTGCGCACAGATCTGACTGAGCACAAATTTGCCCAACTCTTCCAACTACTGGAGGAAAATATGAAATCATTGTACTACGTACAGTACACACACACCTTTACACTGTGGTCAAGATGGAAAATGTGATCAGATCAATGTATGCACACTGCTCCTACCTGTGTGTCTGTCTAGGTATGAGCAATCTCAGTGTGGTTGGGATGAGGCGGAGAAGCGAGCGGAGATGTCCGCTGCTACTTCCCGATTCCTGATTGCGTTCACAGCAAAAGCAAACAACAAGCAGCCCTGCTCATCGATGAAAGCATCATCGCTTGTGGGATTTTGTCACTATCGCTTTGACCTGGATTGGGATTGGCCTGTGCTCTACTGGTATTCATTCATTCACTGACATTTCATACGTAGTTTGTTTGACACAGTACTACGTCATGTACCTACTGCTTTGCACGGAAATGGCAATGCTTTCGTTGCAGCTACGAGCTTCAGATCTGCCCAAAGTTTCAAGGAATGGGTCTAGGGCGAGCGCTTATCCAGTTGATGCAAGAGATTGCCCACAGGTAATGTCATAAAGTCTATTATAGCTGCTATAACTATAGTCTGGCCAGTAGGAGTTGGCACTTGGACTCATAAGTCGTCCTGCGTAGTTTGCATGTACTTCTGCTAAATAGGAGTATATGAAGCGTGGACAGAAATCCGCATTTGTGAATCTACAGAGTGTCTCAAAATAAACCGAACACTTTTCCGTGGATGTAATTCTGGAACCACACGTTAGATTATTATCCGGTTTCTTGTATTTAGTAGCCAAGGCTTCAACTTAGATGTATACAAAATTTCAGCCACTTCGTCCACATACTTCGGAAGTTACGACCGTTTAAATCTCGAAGCTCAAAATCGACGTTTTTCTTTAGTATGAAGAAAAATCTCGGTCTTAATTTTTCAAGATACCCAGTTCCATGCGTTTGCTATGCTACCACTGGGGATAGTGCATGAGATACATATTTCCTAGCATTTTGGGACATCTTTTTTCATTACCGTATTTACCGGTAGATAACCCCCCCCCAATGCATAACCCCCCCAATGCATACCCCCATATTGGCAAAACATAAAAAATGCCCAATGCATAACCCCCCCCCCTATGCATACCCCCATATGTACTGTACAGTACCTGAACCTACCTATGTAAGCTGGTCATATAGTACCCATAGCCACTCCCACACCAAGCTGATGCCTATAGGCCTGCTTGGGGGTGTATTGTACTAGAATAACCGTGTTTTGACCTCAATTATGCCCTAAAACACGTGCTTATGACCTAAAAAATATGCCTCTGCGCACCTCTCAAAAACATAAAAAATGCCCCATGCATAACCCCCCCCAATGCATAACCCCCCCCCCCCCCTATGCATACCCCCATATGGGACCTCTCAATTTTTACATACCCCCATGGGGCTATGCACCGGTAAATACGGTATGAGACTAATTTTATTTTGGACTATGCACAGGAGGCCCCTAAATCGGCACTACCAGTTCGAAAAACCCTCGTTTTTGACCGCCGGAGAAAGGATGTGTTTGAGCAGCTTCCACTGGGCATATGAAGCTAAAATTTTGTACACATCTAAGTTGAAGCCTTGGCTACTAAACACAAAAAACCGCGTGAAAATCTAACGTGTGGTTCCAGAGTTATACGCACGGAAAAGTGTTCGGTTTATTATGAGACACCCTGTATTTTACGCAACGCGCCTTGAGTCCGAGTGCCAACTCCTGTTGGCCAGACTATAGTAATTGTACATAAGTATACATACAGTAAAGATATGTATGTACCATTCACAAATGTGGATTATTCTGTTCACAGGACAAGCATGCTCAAGATTTCTGCCACTGTTTTCAAGAGTAACGCAAGATCGGAACAATTCTTTCGAAAACTAGGCTTTATTGATGACCCAGATGCGGTTGTGGACTCAGATATTGACTACTTTCTTCTATGTAAGTTTGTTGATGACCCTACAGGCAGAAAAAATAAAGAAACAGCCTAACCCTTGTGTTTAGCAGGGTAGCTGATCAAATCGCACCGAAAAACAATGAAAACAAAAGAGGAGTCAGCACGCGACAACGCAGCGTAAGCGCACGTAGCGAATAGCAAACATAGAATACCATTCCTTCTGTCTAAATCTAAAATATGCATTACGATACGCGGTGCGGTATGTATGCGTACCTTCTATGCATAAAACCAAACACCATATCACACGGCTAAAATGATAACCCTCAAAACTTCAAAATGCAGTTACACAGCCACACTTTGTAGACAGTTTGAAAAAAACCGGGCGCTGTCTATGCTTTCGCATACTTTGTGTGGCGGTCCAGCATGGACCGCCACGAAAGGTAAGGTATTGCTTTTGGCGCTAAGCCAATAAGAAAAAGGTGAACCGTGGTCGAAAAAGAAGAAACAAAAGAAGAAAAGTGAGCGCAGGAGAAGGAAAAAGATGAGAAGGCCTATCCTTTCACCGGTTCTAGCAAATGAGGTGAAGGTTTGAAAGGAAATCTGAAACAACCTGAGATTTTTGTTCTTGGCTTAGCGCCAAAAGCAATACCTTACCTTTCGTGGCGGTCCATGCTGGACCGCAACACAAAGTATGCGAAAGCATAGACAGCGCCCGGTTTTTTTCAAACTGTCTACAAAGTGTGGCTGTGTAACTGCATTTTGAAGTTTTGATGGTAATGCTGCCAACCCTAGAATTGCCAAATAGGCTACTGTGGGGTAAATCTGGTCATGGCGTTAATCCGCCAACCAAACTCGAATTAGAACTCGCTGTTTCAGCAAATGGTGAACCTACTACCTCATTTGAACTAGGAGAGTTCAACAATGAATCGATTCATATAACAACATTATGTTTGTCCCAATCGGTCCATTGATTGCTGAGATATGCAGCTGAGCTTGATTGCTGAGATATGCAGCTCTGAAGCGTCGTTAAAGGTCGGTGGGCGGATTTTTCCATGACCGGATTTACCCCATCGTACCCCCTAATCGTTGCGCCGAGCTCACTTTGGCCCCAGCATTTCCTGCGGTCGCACCCACTCCTCGAACTCTTTCTCGCTCAAATATCCCAATTTTAACGCGGCCTGCTTCAACGTCGTGCCTTCCTTGTGCGCCGTCTTCGCGATCTGCGCAGCCTTGTCGTATCCGATGTGGGGATTGAGCGCCGTGACCAGCATGAGACTGTCGTTCAGCAACTGCGCTATGCGGTCCTCGTTGGCGCGAACGCCCAAAAGACAGTTATCAACGAAGCTGCGGCTAGCGTCCGCTAGTAAACGAGTGGACTGGAGGACGTTCTTGACGATGAGAGGCTTGAAGACGTTCAGCTCGAAGTGGCCATTGCTTCCGCCCACGGACACCGCTACTTGGTTGCCCATCACTTGACAACAGACCATGGTCAGGGCTTCGCACTGCGTCGGGTTCACTTTACCTGCAATTCCCAATGAAATATGTAGGCGTAGTTGAAATAAGTTCGGCATAGGAAAATGCCAAAATTGGTCAGGGTGGGCGAATTTGCCCCACGCTACCCTATGCATAAACAAGAAGCCAACAAGAGAAAATCGCTGAAATGATTTTAACTGGGTTGATGATACCGTTGTGTTACTCTTGGTACGTCATCTTTTCAAGTCAACTTATTGCCTACGAGTTAGAGCTGCGCGCACAGTACTACAGTAGTGATCAATATACGAGTACATTTTATTATTTTACAGTAGCGGTCAGAAATTTTGGGAAGAGCTAATTTTTGCAGAAAGCATAAATTCTTTCTCCCAACGAACAATCCACAAACTTCCCATCCTACAGTAGGCACGCACGCATCCTTCCCACCTCTTTATTCTTACCCGGCATAATGCTGGATCCGGGTTCGTTCTCCTACAGGGACAGTTCGACCGGAATTTTCGGAAGAGCTACATTTTGGTAGAAAGCAGAATAATCTTCTCCCAACGAACTATCCCTAAACTTCCCATCCTACAGTACGCACACAAGCACCATTCCCATTTACCCGGCATAATGCTGGATCCGGGTTCGTTCTCCGGCAGAGACAGTTCGCCGAAGCCGCAGCGCGGTCCGGAGCCGAGGAAGCGAATATCGTTGGCGATCTTCATGAGACTGCAGGCGAGGACGTTCAGCGCCCCGTGCACCTCCACTAGCGCGTCGTGCGCCGCCAACGCCTCGAACTTGTTGGGCGCGGAGACGAAGGGCAGCGTCGTGAGACGCGAGATTTCCGCCGCCACCGCCTCAGCGAACCCGCGACGCGTGTTCAGACCCGTGCCCACCGCCGTGCCGCCTAGAAATTAGCAGTTATGGACGATATGCGGTAGCGCGAGCGATTGGGTTGGTCGATGGCGACCCCGCGGTATGTAGTGAAAGTTTGGATTGGTGCCTGCGGGGTCGTCGACCTTGTTCAATCATCTGGGAGCGGCAAAAGGAGCGAGTGAAAAGAAGAGTTGACAGTAAATGACGTCGACGACCCCGCAGGCAATCGGTCCAAACTTTCACCAAATGCCGCGGAGTCGCCATCGACCAACCCAATCGCATTTCTGCATATGGCGGATAGCAGTCAGTAAAACACAAACACGAGTATAGACTATTACTATTATTCATGAGTTGCAGTAAGGCGATTGGGTTGGCCGATAGCGACCCCGCGGTATTTAATTTAGTAAACGCACGTGTTTGCGAAAACGGAGCGAGTTCGGTGGGAACTCGGAGATTTTACGTGGTTTTACGTGCAATTCGGAGTGCACGTCTGTGGCGCCCCACACTGGTGCGCTTCAGACGTGAACTCCCAATTCGCTCCGAATTTGGAGCCCTACACCTATGCTTCAACATGTAAATCCTCCGAGTTTGCTCCGAACTCGCTCCGTTTTTCCAAACGTACTGTACGTGTGAACTGCCGAGTTTGAAACTCGGAGACATGTGAACCACCGAGTTTAGCTCCGAACTCGGAGGCTTCTCGGAGCAAAAGTCGGAGCTAATTAGAAAAACTGCGCAGAAAATTTACGACGCGGCACGTGAACCTCCGCAGAGTGATAAAAGCTGCTCGGCGTTGCTTTATGAACGACTGGAAAGAAGCGCGCCGTGTTTATTCTGAGCGAAAACGTTTACGTGTGAACAACCGAACTACGCTCTGAATTCGGAGGATCCTCGGAGCGAACTCGGAGCACGTCTGAAGCGCACCACTGATTCCTTACCAGCAGCCAACTCGTACAATCTCGGCAACGTTCCCTTGATCCGCTCGATCCCATTTTCCACCTGCTGCAGATACGCACCGAATTCCTGGCCCAGCGTCAACGGCACGGCGTCCTTCAACAGAAAGGAAGCCGGGTGAAACATCAAGCTTACGAGCTAATTCATTGCACACAGATGCACATTGCAACTGCGCACCGTACGTACACATAAACATTTCATCGGACCTAGGTGACTGGTAAATAGGTGCCAAGTGCACCCGTTCCAAGGAAAACCGGATAGCTGTCATGAGATCAATAGAGGAATATTCAAATTGTGTGGCTGCGGTCATCCTGTGTGTGTAGTCAAATGGCTAAGCAAGCGCTCCCCTGGAATGCGAGAGGTCCAGGGTTCGATTCCCTGCTTGCACATCTGGCAAATTTACTTTCCAACTTTCAAATGTTATTTCTGAATGAGTATTCTTGCTGGCCGGTATTGTTCATGATGAAGCTATGCTGTATGATGGGCAAGAAAGGCAATGAACAGAGCCGATGATTCCACTACTATCCATCCAGCTTTCTTACGACTGTTCGAAAGAGATGTGAGATGAAGAATGGAATAAGGTCCAATACTATTCAAGAAGTCCATGTGATAACCAAATCGAAATCCGCTCGGCCAAACGAATCCCAGAATTTGATGCTTTGCCTTCTGGAAGCTTTTTGTATTTTGTGTCTACCCTTGCATGGCTCAATTTATTTGCTTGTTTTTTGTTTTTAGCCACCTGAAGAGGGCTCAAGTCTGTGAGCCGAAACGTAGTGGGTATGGGTATATAAACTGTTTCACCATCTGTTCTCTGGTCTGACCCATCATACAGCATAGCTTCATCATGAACTTTCAAATGTGCGAAGTGCGTACCTACCTACCTACCTACATAAACATTCTTGATCGATTACTATCCTCCCTCATACTACCGTACTTGCGTATGCGTTCTGCCAATCTTCACAATGTGATCGAATTCTTTCGTTTTATTCGCCAACGCGTCTCTCAGTAGAAGAAGCGACGGCAGCAGATGAGTATTGATTTCTCTGGCCACAGCGATGTGCATTGCAGTGGGAAAGGTGTCGTTGGAACTTTGACTCATGTTCACGTGGTCGTTGGGATGCACGGGCGTCTTAGAGCCCAACTGACCGCCGAGAATCTCAATTGCACGATTCGATATTACCTAGAAACATAATTACATAGTATACAGTTACGATATGTGTGTGACGGTGCGGACTATAGTTTTGTACTACAGTAGAGAAAGTTGGTGAGGTGGCAGGCAAACTGATTCCTGTGCTTTCTTCTACCTACGTATATATGTACCAATAACCAAACGCGATTGAGAAGCTTGAGTACACAACTGTGTGTATGACTGTATGCTTTGAACCAGCCTTACCTCATTGACGTTCATATTGCTTTGCGTTCCGCTACCAGTCTGCCACGTGACCAGAGGAAAATGGTCGTCCAACTTCGCATTCACCACCTCAAACACAGCACAAACTGAACGATAATAAACAAGACGAACATGAAACACCTGACCGGGCACATGGCTGTGTGGCTAGAGTCCAAAACTTTACTGTCCAATGTTTCTCTCTTTTTGAGGTCACCTAGCTTTAGGTCCATAAATTGACGACAAACAATGCCTCTTACCTCGTCCGCTGCCTGCATAATAGCGTCAGCCAGTTTCGGATCCAATCCGAACTGCTTATTCACCGTTGCAGCGGCTTTCTTCAGAATCCCGAAGGCGTGCACAACAGGAAGCTGGAAAAATACATGAATAATTAGTAATTACCACATCTTTCTCTCGCAGTGAAAAGGCCACAGGGCTCAGATAACGGGGCAATTTGGGCCCCGTCTTAGAAAAGGTAGGGTATTATGGGGTAACACCGGCCGGTTTTATTGGTTAGGTTTGGTTTACCTCACGCTACCCTACAGAATCATTTTGACTGACAAACCAGATCAAACCAGTTTTTTCGCCTTGCCAAGAAAAGATAGGAAGGGAATACCGCACCCAGCCCGAATTACACCGCAATACCAAGAAGGCATGATGTATGTAAGCAGAGGAATGCAAAACGTACTGGCATTCTTTCCACGGGTCCCCCGATGTTGAAATTCATCATCGATCGAGCCGTTTGGGCACCATAATACTTGTCGGCAGGTACTTTCAGCTCGCCAAACGTATCCCGTTCAACACGAAATGCACCTTCTTTCCCTTCCTAGACACAGTATAGCATTGCACAGCATAGCATTTGCTCCCTACAGGGGATACGGTCACTTGGTAGCCGGTCACTTCGTTGCGGTCATTTCGTTGCGGCGGTGATCACTTCGTTGCGAGAACTTTCGTTGCGGTCACTTCGTTGCGGTTTTTTTCGTTGCGGACATTTCGTTGCGGCCATACTCTGGTCATTTCGTTGCGAGAACTTTCGTTGCCGGTCATTTCGTTGCCGGCCATTTCGTTGCCGGTCTTGATTTGGTCAGTTGGTAGTGAGTACTTTCGTTGCCATTCACTTCGTTGCAGGTTGGCTTAGGCTTAGGCTTAGGTAAATCTCGCAACGAAATGAACGGCAACGAAAGTACTCACTACCAAATGACCAAATCTAGACCGGCAACGAAATGAGCCGCAACGAAAATACCCGCAACGAAAGTTCTCGCAACGAAGTGACCAGAGGACGGCCGCAACGAAATGTTCGCAACGAAAAAAACCGCAACGAAGTGACCGCAACGAAAGTTCTCGCAACGAAGTGACCGCGGCAACGAAAGGTCCGCAACGAAATGTCCGCAACGAAAAAAACCGCAACGAAGTGACCGCGAACCTCCTACAGTACTATAAATACATAGTACTATATAAATACAGTATTAGGCATGGGCATGTAAATTCACATTACGTACAAACGTATGGAAAACATTCGTTCCACAAAAAAAACAATTTTGATTTCGCTTCTTACCGCTGAATAGTCACGCTGTTGTTGTTGTTGTTGTAACATCATTGAGTGCTGTACTGCTGGCTGAAATAAAAACAAACGTATACACTTGCACAGCGAAGCATGATGCATGATATATGATGCAGTGCCTGCCACATAACATGATGTACAGAACATACGTATGCACAGGCATAAACAATACAAAAGAGAAGCAGAACAGAAAGCATGACGATAAATTGGTGAGGTCGCAATTAGCAAGTAATGAACAACGCCATTCTATTGCAAAACTTGTATACCTATTTTTATGCATTTCATATCCATTTACTTTTTAGCCAAGCAGCGGTTACTTTGCTAAAAAGCAAAATAAAATGTGCATAACAATAGACAAGATTTGCAAGAGAACGCGCTCCTACTATGTGTTCCATTTGCAAAATGCGACCACACCAATCATGCTACCATATTCAAGCTCCTCGTGGTAGAGCCGCTGAGCAAAACTCTGATGGCTGCTTCGTTGACTCTAAGACGAACTAAACGTTGCCCACCACCTCCAAGGACCATACTATCATCACCTGCTGAGAAAAAGAAGATAGGGTACTGTGGGGTAACCCAGGGCATGGGGTAAACTCGGACACCTCAAGGTAGCTCATTGAAAGAGGAGAGTTCAAGGAATCGATTGGTAGAACACTTGTCTCAATTGGTCGTATGGTTGCCTAGGTGTCCGGGCTTACCCCCGTCTCCGGGTTCACCCCACAGTACCCTATAAGATAGAGAAAAGGCGAAGAAAACAACAGTGGAATACGCGACGCTATCTACTGTAGCTGTAAAGGCGATTAAAAATAAATGATGCCGCGTCCACCACGCGTCCGTAAATTCGTCGTCCGTTCATCAAACTACGTAACGTGTACGTTCGTCCGTCAACCAATATGCATGCATACGGATTGACGAACGGACGGGTGGATTTACGGACGTATGGTGAACGCCACATGAGTATTTCTCCAGTGGCAGGAATGAATACCAGTGGTGTGCACAGCAAAAAATGTTTCCTTCCTCCGTCTTCCTGTCAAGTCCTATCTTGTCCGTCAACAATCACATGCGAGAAGATGCCTCTTTCGTCTTTTTCGTTTCGACGATTCCTTCTTTCTCATAGGAAATAGGAGAATCCATAGAAGTCCTTCTTCTTGGGTCTTGCTTTGCTTCAATGCTTCTTTCTTGACTTCTTTCGTTTTATTCGTTCCGTACCGCTAACCGCGGTACTTATATGCTAACCGGCAGGTGCAGTCTATTTAGCGAAAAGTCATTCTTATTTTTTCCACTTGCACACGAAATACAATTAGGTTGTCGCGATTCGGTTGTACAAGTGTCATCTGATGTCGTTTTTGCTCAGCCGCATCCGGCGGCTGAGCACTAGAAGTACTTTTGCTTATCATGCAGGTATATATACAGGTTTAACCATTGGTTACCTGTATACGATTTTCCTTCAGCATGTGTTACCTGTATACAATGATGAAGAATCTCATATATTTACCTGTATACAATGATGAAGAATCTCCTATCTTTTGTATACGGCCCTGTGTTGTAGCATACGGGATAGGGGAATTTTACCTGTATATTTGTGGACCTGTATCTGTACCTGTGTACCTGTACACGGACCTGTGTACCTGTATCTATAAGAATGTACATCCTAGGTTGGAACTCGGGTTAACCTGTATACAATGATGAAGAATCTCACCTGTATATTTTACCTGTAGGTGGAGGTTACCTGTATAAATTTTATTATACCTGAAGGTTGAGTTTACCTGTATCATTTTGCACCTGTATCTATAGGAAGGTACATCCCAGGTTGGAACCCGGGCTAGTGTGGTGGTGCGCAGTAGCGCTGCCTCTGCGCCATAGGGCCGAAGCGGGTAGAATGGACAAATCATCCTTATGAAGGTGGCAGCGTGAATGTTGGTTGAAAAATTTTTATACTTTACCTGTATATTGTTTTAACCTGTATATGTTGTCTTTACCTGTATACTCGTGGGAGTAGAAAACGCGCACTCTACCTCTGAGCTACGGGCTCAAGAAGGTAAAAGTGCTAAAACGTCCATATATAGCTTGAGTTGAAATGCCTGAACTATACAGGTTAAAGTGTACTGAGAGTGCAGGTAGCCAATGAGCGTCGCGGGGGCGTGGTTTAGCCTGTATATGAGTGAGCGCGTAGGCGCGCGTGGAGCAGTGGTAGTGTGTGACGTAAAATGACGTCATGTTGCGCAATCCTGTGGTGGGCATTGGTTGAGTGATACAGGTTTATTGTCTGTTCTTTCTTTGGGTGTGTGAGGTTGTCTGCAATGATGTGTGAGGGAAAGTATGTTGTATGATTTCGCAATCATTGGTAATGAGAGTACTGTTTGTGTTGTTGGATGCTTCAACTACATTCTGTGGTTAGATTAATATTTGCTTTTGTGAAGGCTGTAGCTTGGAAGATTGTGGTCAGTATCTTGAGGTTATAGTGGTGGTCAGTGGTTGGATTCATGCTCATTGAACTGGTAAGTGAAATTTTTTCCAAATTTAAATTATTTGTGTTCTTTCATTTGTTGAAAACAATTATTTGTTACATGTATTGGAATAATGCAGGAAAAACTTCTGTGGCATATTGCCATTACCCAAATAAACCTGTATGTGTTTTCCCTGCATTACCTCAGCTGT